>APFE031437860.1:0-35072 GCA_000404065.3 Pinus taeda
TCAACAATAAATAGGCCTTCGAGCCTCATTGTAACACAATTCAGAGGCATGTAGCCACCACATCTCTTCTCAGGGATAAGCTACCATCGCCTTGGCTGGTTTATTTCCATTACTGTTTGTAAGCATATTTCAGTGTTTTACATTAATAAAATGAAGTATTATTTCAGCTACATATCTTTTTTTATGGTTATCTCTGTAATTTGTTGCGTTCCTGTTTAAGTCCGGATCAAGAGGCAAGCTGTTCCACTGCCTATTTTCTAGTTCCTAGTTTAGATGTTATTGAAACAGCTCCTTGACTCATGGATTCGACCCCTGATGGCTAGCATAGGTGCTTTGATGCCTATATCATGTACTTTCTTAGTCATTTGTCAAGGTTGGACTCTTGTGGATGCATTGATCTAGATTGTAAATCACTTTTGCAGTTTGGCAAGGAAATGAACCAGGGTTTTGCAGCATTTTGTGGGATTCTTGTGGTAATGTGTCTTGGAATTGTTTATTCCTTTGTTATTTAGTTTCTCTTATGTGTTTATGTACCAACATCTACTTCTTTCTTCATAACTAAATGAATCAAGAGAATTAGGTGGAATCCATTGATATTCAATGCTTTGCCTTAAGGATACATTTAGTTTTTAATGTTTTCTGTTGTTTGAAGAGGACTCATGAAATTTGCATGCCCTCTCCAACTCCTCACCAGTATTTAGACTTAACATCACACCCAATTCAAAGTGTCAAAACACCTACCTATCTCGCCCCACAGAACCTCCTGCAAATTTGAGTTGATTTCCCGAACCCAAAGCTGCCTTCTTCATTTGATCCAGAAACCAACCATCAAAATCAAACCAAATCCTCTGACCTAATATACCTAGCCTAAAATTAGCATTTATTTTTAGTCATCTCAAGCACTAGTTGCCAATATCTTAATTGAGATTGACAAGGAAAGAGCCCTCTCCCGGCCTCGTAAGGCTAGCTACCAGGTTAAGCATGGTTTGATGTTACCCTAAACCTACCTTTTGAGCCTGAGGTAGATTTAGGCACTAAGATAGTGGCGACTCCACTAGGGAAGAAACTGAAAAATATTACCCCAGTACTTTGAAAACAATTCTAGACTTTTGGATGATAGGTTTATAATTCATTTGGCTAAAAAAATTGTAATGTCCGTTTGAAATTTGGGAAAAATTCAACACACTGGCTTCTAGAAGATACACCAGGACCAATCCTGATCCTGATCCTCCTCCCGTGTTTGAAAACCCAAATCTCATTCCAAGAATACTCAGGCAAGAAATTTCTTTGAGTCTTAGACCGGTTTTCCGATCTCATTCATGTCCAGTTGTATTTCAATATCTTGAAGATCTCCCGTTTGATAAACATTTTAATATATATTTGTTTGAAACTAAATCTGAAAGTTCGATTGGTGATACTGTTTTAAATCTGGAATTTGTCCAATATCTTGAAACTGAAAGAGCGAATAGATCAATTGATGCATATATTTTAAATTCACTTCAAACATCTATTGTGGCTACCAATATTCCCGAGCTCTTAGAATCTGCATCTACTACTCTTGGTTCAGTCGTTGTCTTGTCTAGTTCTGAAGGTCATTCTCAACCTCAGTTTATCCCCACTCTTCCCGTGCAACCTACCATATCCAATCAGAGATCTGTTGTCTCTTCTCCCCATTCAACACCTCAAACATCTATCATCTCTTTTCCTCCTTTGACACCTCATACACCCATCACATCGACTGTTGTTGTTGTTATAAATCCTCCTACTTCTCCAAGGCCAGCTTCCAATCCACCTCGAGCAATGGCTGCCAAATATGCACCTCTCGTTTTGCCAAAGAACTTGGATTCTATGCCTGTTGATTACCAAAGTAAAATTCCATTGTTTGATGCTACCCAATGTATCACAGCGTAGCAGCATGTTGATAGGATGAACGAATTCTTTGATCTTCATGAGATAGATGAAGAGAATGTGACCATGTGATTATTTGTGCAAAGTTTTGGAGGTGAGATGCGAAAGTGGTTCAGAGCACTTCTCGCAGAGACTATCAATACATTGTCGGTTCTTCATAGACAATTTCTGGATCGTTGGGAGGTAAAGAAAAATTCACCCCAAATTCTTTCCGAGTATGGAAATATAATAAGGAATGTTGGTGAAAGTGTCCAGGATTACTGTGTAAGATTCAATATTGTCTATAACGCTATTCCAGTTGATATCAAGCCTCAAATGGGCCTGGCTTTGATAAAATTTACCGATGGCTTTGATCCCGACATGGCATACCAATTGAGAGAACGAGATCCTGCTACATTGGAGGATATGCAGAATATTGCAGTGAGTGTGGAGGCAAATCTGCTAGCTAAGAGAGCTAGGACGAAGACCAAGAAGAAAGTGACCATAAAGGAAGAATCATCTTCCTCTGATCATTTGCTTCGTAAAATTGAGAAAATGTTTGATAGATTCACAATTGTAGATAATCCTAAGGCACAAATCAGAAATCCAAATTTCCGTGGTCAACAACAGCCACAGTTCGGGATTAAATAGCGGCAGGAAAGAGCACAAGATCAATCAACAC
Source organism: Pinus taeda (assembly GCA_000404065.3). Taxonomy (NCBI): domain Eukaryota; kingdom Viridiplantae; phylum Streptophyta; class Pinopsida; order Pinales; family Pinaceae; genus Pinus; species Pinus taeda. The sequence continues at coordinate 2,570 of APFE031437860.1, forward strand.
AACAACAAGTCAAAACACCTCTACAACAGAACTATGTGCATGGCCTGGAGTCAGAGGACGATGAGAATCCAATAGGAGAGGAGAATCACTTTTTTACAGTAGATGGTTTGCCTATGTACATCACAAAGGATGAGGAATATTCAGAAAGTCGAGTTGTACAGAAAGATGAGGATTTTATACTAGCCAATGAAATAGTCCTAGAATAAGAATCAGATGAATATCAGAGGGGATATATGAATGCACTGACAACGCAGCAAAGACAGTATTCACTCAAGAGCAGGGATGTACCAATCAATCCAATTCAAAAGCGGAAGGAAGCAGCACAAACAAAGAATTATTCTCCAAATGTTCAGAAAAAAGGAAAGGAGCCAGCCGATCCTACTTCCAGCAAAGTGCCATCTGCAAATGAGAAGTCAAATCAGCCAAGTGCAGCAAAGAAAAAGTCTGAAAAGAAGGATGCTCCGGTCAAAGAGGTAGATAAAACTACAGCCTTTAACTTAGAGAATGAGATTGCTAAGTTAAAAGTGTCGATACCTTTGACTGAATTAATGAAGAATAGCAGTTGTAAGAGTCAAGTGTCAAAGATTTTGAATGTAGACCCCCTGTCTGATATGGTTAATGTAGAAGATAACCAACCCGAGCTTATTTTTGATCCGGCATTAGAAGGCTAATCTGAGGATAGTGAAGTAGCCCCATTCTACATCAGCCTTAGATTACATGATTATGTCTTGCATAACACCATGTTTGATTTAGGAGCACCTCACAACCTGATGCCAAAGGCAATTATGGAAAAATTGGGTTTGGACATCACTCGCAAGTATCATGATCTTTATTCCTTTGATTCCGATAGGGTTAGATGTATTGGTATTATTAAGGATTTGGTTGTGACTTTAGATCAGATTCCAACAAAGAATGTTCTCATGGATGTAGTTGTGGCCAACATTCCCCCTAGATTTGGCATGCTTTTATCTAGGTCGTGGTGTGCAAAATTGAAAGGGACATTTCAATTAGATTTCTCCTATGCCACTATTCCCGTGTTTGGTTAGCTGAGAAAATTATATAGGGAGAAGAAGATGAAGTATATGATCACAAGCAAGGAGAAACCTTTGAATCATCCAATTAACTATGTACATACAGATCTAGAATCTTTTGTTCTTTATTCTGACAGTGGTTTTAATGATGTAAATAGTCAACTAGTTGAAGTGGAAGAAATTCCAGAGATAACAGAAAATTTCAAGGCAGTACTTAATCAAGCGAGACAAATGCTTGAAAGTACCAGTGAATAGTCTACATTTTGCTAGCAGCAGAAAATTGATGGACAGCAGCCAAAGGTAGAAAAGTAGGAAAAATTCCAGCATTTGGAGGAAGAAGCTGGTTTGTGGAGTATGGATTTTGATGGAGCAGTAGGTAAGGATGGTGCAGGAATTGGGATTTGGATACGCAACCCTGTTTCCCTACCAAATAAAGTCCCAAGTAATGTAAGAGTCTGTTCATATAAATTGGCTTTCGATTGTTCTAATAACGAAGCCGAGTATGAGGCACTGATTGCAGTCTTGAAAATACTCAAGAAGTTGAATGCAAAGAGAATTTCAGTTTATGGTGACTCCGAATTAGTAATCAAACAAGTCAAGGTTGAATACCAAGCCAAACATCCCCGAATGAGGGCTTACTGTAATGCACTTTTAGACATTCTGAGGTTGTTTCCAGATCATACTTTGACATGTGTCCCTCGTACACAAAATGTTATTGTAGATTCTCTTGCTACAACTGCAAGTAACTTAAAGATCCCAATGAATTCAAACAATAAGTTTGAAATTCGTGTGAAGCATCACCTAGTTGTCCCTGATAATCTAAGATATTGGCGGGTGTTTCATGATGACAAAGAGATTGAAGATTTTCTACAAAATGAAGGAAAATATAAACACTTTTATAGATGGTGAGCAAGATGACGGTGAACCAGAAATAGAGGTAAATCAAATGGAAGTCTTACAGTTGAAAGATAATGTCATCCCTAAAGGCCTTATACCTTTAGAGGAATTATTTGATCAAGATGATGTAGCCCGGAAACCAAGCTTAGTGCTAAGCGAGAAGGGTGTTGAAGATGTAAATATCGGAACAGCAAAAAATCCAAAGATGGTGAAGTTGTCAAAAGCATTATCTCCTCAAGTAAAGCCAAATCAAAAGCCATTTCGCCAAAAGTTGAGAAGGATAAATCCGAAGTTGTTGCCATCAATAGAAAAAGAAGTGAATCGATTGAACAAGGCTGGTATAATCGTTCTGATCAGATTTTCAGATTGGATCTCCAATTTGGTACCCGTGAGGAAGAAGACAGGTAAGATTAGATTGTGCATAGATTTCAGAAATTTGAATAAAGTGTCATTGAAAGATAATTACCCGTTGCCAAAAATAGATCACATACTCTAAAGAGTATTTGGAGCATCTCATATGTCGTTGCTCGATAGTTATTCCGACTACAATCAAATTTTGGTTCATGAAGATGGCAAGGACAAGATAGCATTCACCACTCTTTGGGGAACATTCTTCTATGCCAAGATGTCGTTCGGTTTAAAGAATGTTGGAGCAACATTCCAGCGTGCCATGGACATCGCCTTCGCAAATGAAAAAGATGTGTTTTTAGTAGTATATCTTGATGATTTGACTGTCTTTTCAAATTACGATGAAGAGCATCTTTACCATCTAAAAATTGTTTTTCAGTGTTGCAGAAAATATGGAATATCACTCAATCCCAAAAAGAGCTTGTTTGCCATCGATGAGGGGAAGCTTCTCAGTCACATAAGAAGGAATCCGCATCGATCCTACTAGAGTGGAAGCTATACAGAAAAATATATTTTCCTCATAATAAGAAAGATATCTAAGCATTTAACGGTAAGATGAACTTCTTACGTCGTTTGTGCCAAATCTAGTTGAACACTTGAGGGAAACTACAAATATGTTGAAGAAGGATAGTGTGGTCAAGTGGACCGAAGAAGCTATGAAATCTTTTAACCTGGTAAAGTTGGCTCTTTCTTCAGCTCTGATTTTGATCATTTCGGATTATTCACAGGATTTTATATTATTTTCATTCGCTTCTGAACAAAATATAGTAGCAGTTCTAATGCAGAAAAGAGATCAGCTGGAAAAGCTGATTGCCTTTTTCAATAGGACAATAAGAGATGCAACCTTGAAATATAAAATTATTGAAAAGCAAGCTCTCGCCTTGGTCAAAGCTTTGAAAGATTGCTGAGTATATATTCTGCACTCTCATATTCTTGCTTATGTCCCTAATGCAGTGGTCAAAGATGTTTTGGTTCAAATAGATCTGGAAGGTAGGCGAGGCAAATGGATTGTAGCATTGCTAGAATATGACTTGGAGATAAATCCAACAAAGCTAATCAAGGGGCAGGGTCTAGCAAAGTTGATGGCGAAGTCTAATTTACATGCATTGGACATAAACTTGATTGCAGCCATGACTGAAGAAGATGAAGATAGTTTGTTGATTCAGGTATCTGAAATTTTTCTCCATTCTCCTTGGTATTCAGATATTGTATACGTGCTTCAGCACCTTTCACCACCACCGGGGATGGCTAAAAATAAAGGTAGAAATATGAAACTAAAGGCTACTAGATTTTGTATTTTGAACAATGCACTTTATTGGAAGGATCCCAGAGGCATTTTGCTGAATTGTTTGACCAAAGAGGAAGCAAAACAAGTCATGAGTGATTTTCATAAGGGAGACTGTGGAGGTCACTTATTTTGGAAGACGACGGCTAACAAAATTTTGAGAGCCGGGTACTATTGGCCTACCCTATTCGCTAATGTTTATAAAACTATCACAAGCTGTCATGAATGCCAGATTTTTCAGGGAAGGAGAAAGTTGCAGCCTCTACCTCTCAAGCCAGTCGAAGTTAGTGCACAGTTTCAACAATGGGGCTTAGATTTTATTGGAGAGATTCATCCCACATCTTCAACTCAGCACAAGTGGATCTTAACAGCAACAGATTATTTCACAAAGTGGATTGAGGCGATCCCCACTCGGCAGGCTACAGACTCTGTAATAATTCAGTTTCTTGAAAATAATATTTTGTCATGTTTTGGCTATCCTAACAGAATTATTACAGATAATGCAGTCGCTTTCAAGTCCAAAAAGATGATTGACTTTTGTATCAAATACAAAATTACCTTGGGATATTCTACTGCATATTATCCACAACGTAACGGATTGGCTGAATCTTCAAACAAATCATTGGTCAACATCATTAAAAAGTTCTTGGAAACCAATAAGAAGAGCTGGCATAAAAAATTGGTTAATGCATTATGGGCGGATAGAGCAAGCCAAAAGAAGTCAAACGACATGTCTCCGTTCGAGATTGTATATGGTATTGACACGGTATTCCCGACATCTCTCGTAGTCCCAATTGTTAAACTTCTGCAAGAAGCTTGCAGTGAGGAAGATCATTTTCAACGCAGAATAAGCCAAATGATCCATTTACAGCAGATGAGAGAGGAAGGTTTTTAGAATACTTTTAGGCTGCAAGAGAAAATTAAGATTTATGACCGGAAGGCAAAGGCGGACAAATTTCGAATTGAAGACATAGTGCTAAAATGGGATGCTAGAAACGAGGATAAAGGAAAGCACGACAAGTTCAAGAACATGTGGAAGGGACCATACAGAATTGCTGCATATAGAGGTCAAAATGCTTTTCTACTCAAAGAAATCAACGGGGAAGCTTGTCCATGAGGGTCGGTAAATGGTCGGCTTCTAAAACGGTACTATCTCTGAGAAGTTTTCTTCTATCACATTTTGTCATTATTCATACCATTTTATTTCTTTCATTGCAAAGTTTGTACTGTCATCATTCATTCAGCCCGGGGCCCGAAGTGAAGGCTATAAAGCTGAATGTTTGACTTCAGCCTTCAGTGATTTACTGTCAATTGTTGAGTCATAGTTGAGTCAGTTTTGAGTCAAGGCATTTGTTTTGGGTGTTCTAAAGTTATTGATTCCATTGCCAAATGGATGAAGGCACTTATCTGTTTTTCTAGAGATCTGTGATTCTTGGCATCTCCCAGGAGCTACCATCCCCATTGGAGCCAATGTTAGTGTTGGTATTTTTCATACCTCCATCAATGATAAAATTGATCTTTTGCGCACATATTAGGTGTCTCATCTGATCAGTTGCATTCCATTAGGTCATGGATCAACTGATGGTAGGGTTCAATTCAGATTTTTTCCCTCATGACATATATCTTACTGACCTCTGCTCATACTTTTCAGGTCATTTATTGTCATCCTGTTTCATTTTATTTGCAAAAATTAGTTTTAGGGTTTTAGTTTCAAACACTAGGTTTAGGGTTTGTCATTTTGGTCATCCAAAAATGAATAAAATGTCAGCAGGCACATGAGGAGGATTAATAAGTTCATAGAATCATGAATTTATTGTTGATATGCTCAATAAATTTGTTTTACCTCAAACAGAGTTTTTTCCATTTCATGTACAAATTTCATGTAATTTAAGTGTTTCTATATGTAATAAACTCAGCAGCTGCTCTTGGTCACCTTGCCAACTCCATCCACTGCAAAAACAAAAGCAGCAATGCATCAGTCCATCAATTGATCAAGAGAAGTCAAACTTCATAAGAAAAACAGAGTTTTTGAGAAAAAGTGACTAAGACATTATAAAAGTGCGTTTGCAATGAGGAAAAATTAAAGTGCATCCATTTATAAAGTGAATTCATGCTAGTCATCCATTTCATTGTGCAAAACATCTTTAAGGAGCCAAAATCACAATTTAGAGGGTAATCGAGCAAAAGAGGAAGAAAACCTTGTTTTTGTAGCAAACTTGCCTGGCGCTACGCATCAGAGGGTTGGTGATGTGCATTAGAGGGTTGGTGTTGCGCATCAGTCAGTTTTAGCCAGTGTAAAAATACAAAGGCGCTACACATCAGGAAGGTGTTGCGCATTGGGCCCAGTGCGTTGTACGTTGGCTAGGAAGGTGCCAAAATCACTCCAATTCACCCTAAACTCTCCCAAACGCTACATTTCACTCATTCAAGTAAGTTTTCATTGATCTTGAGCTAAATTTGGTCTTCTTCATGTTTTCTTCATGAGTTTGGCATCTTGAAAATCAAGCCCTAGCTTGTATTCATAAATTTCCATCTCATTGCAAAACTTTCACTCCATAACAAAACCAACATCTTTTTCCATTTTTTCCATACTTCATTGCCCTAAATCAATCCATTAAGTCCATTTTCCTTTTCCCGTTCCCCTAAGAAAACTCACTCCCTTCATCAAACCCTAAGTCCCTCATAAGTCAAAATCCTAATTTCCTAAACTTGTCCCTTCATTCCCTTATTCCATTTCACATTTGTAAAATCTCTTCATACTCATCTTCCTTGTCCTCACCCATTATCATTTTCCACCATATCATCATCACATCACCTCCGTAAGGCAAGCACCATGGAAAGAAGCAGTGAATCAAGTGTTGAAGAAGAAACACTTAGTGATAGCTCAAGGGAAAGAAATGTACAGCCCAGGAGACCTCACAAGGGTGGAAAAATTATTAGGGAGGAACCTATTAGCATGACTGAACTCCTTGCTTGTCCTCTTGCCACCACATGTTTTAGATATCAATCTTGTTTCGAGTTTTGTGAGTTGGTTGAGAGGGTCAAATACCACCATGAGTTAGCAAGACAGATTGTCATAAATATGGAAAATAATGTGGTGCACCTTACCGGGATCAATTTCACTCTTTCACCAGCCATTATTGCAGAAGCTACAAGAATGCTAGGTGTAGGGGAAAAGTGGAACAAATGGTAGAATATCAGTAAACAACATTATGAACCTTATATCAAGGCCAAATACCATGATAAACTTAGCAGGGTGTTTCCTTTCAAATTCTTGGAGGACCGGTATGTTCCACTCATGAAACTTATCATCAAATAATTCACATGTGAGGGTAGGTTCTCCAGACTTTATGCCTACCATATCAGATTACTTATGCACTTCACCAGGGTCAAAACGATGAGTATTCCTTATTTCATATGTAAAAACATAGAGAGGATGACTGTGATTGAAAAAGAAAACCATATCCACGGCAGCTCAATAGTATTTATCATTTTGTTGTCATCAAAATTGTTGTTTTGCATCAACTCACTTAGTTGGGAGTGTCATGGGAAACTTTCATTGCCCATGAATGCTTCAAGGGACCTCAAATATTTGCAGATCCTCAAGAGGAAGGTGAACCTTCCAAGCTACAAAAAGAGCCTGAAAGCAAAACAGAATAGGCTCATATTCCTGTGTTTATTACTTATGAAAGAGGGACTAGGATGCTTTTTGCAGCTGTCAAACGAGTACTATCTCCACCGGGGGTGGAATGGGTCTCGTTCTCTTCACCGGACCACAAGAAAATGTTATCTTCATCAGGGGTGAAAGGGGCTTTGCCTTCTGCTCTAGCTAAAAAACTACAGGGCAGAGACAAAGGAAAGCAACAAATGCATGAAAAGGGCCCTACTGAAGGACAAGACAGGGATTTTGTGTTGATTGAGGAGGATGACATTGATTTGGGCTCTCAACGCTCAAGCCTCAAGGATATGATTATCAAATAGAAGGAGGCTGAAATCCAAGCCTTATTACTTGACCTTGAGAAGGCCAAATGGACCATCAACTATCTTGAGTAGGAAAATAAGCAACTGGAAGACAAGCAAGCTATTATGGAGCTGCAAACAATTAGAGAAAATAGGCAAGAGGCAAAGAGAAAGAAAATCAAAATGACATCCCTTGAGCAAGAAATTGAGGCTGACCGTGAGTCATGGTTGGAAAGGGTGAACATTCACCTTGAGAAGATGCTTGAGAAAGCTAACAAGGAAAAGAAAATGTTGTGCCATATGGTTTATCATTACTTAGCTCAGAATAAAATTTGTAAGACAAGGATAAACAGGCTAAAAGCTAAGTTAAGGAGAACCTTGAGGACCAAGAAGGAACAAGATAAACTTAGAATTTTGGCTGAAGCTTCATTAGCTCAGCAAAGCAATTAGTAGGGTTGCCTCTTGCCATATTTGGAGAAATTTTGAGAAATTTTTGTCATTTCACAATTTTGTAATTAAAAACACAGGAATTTTCAGCTGATGTGCAGCACCATCAGCACTGTGCATTGAGTTGGCTCAGTTTTTTGCAAAATAGCTTGCATTTTTGGATTCCTCATGGAAAAAAATGAAACCCAGAAAGCTTCATAAAATTTGGAGGAGATCTGGGTCACCTAAAGGGCAAAAAACACCTAAAAAGTGCCCTCACTGCCACATTTTGGACCCACAGGAATTGTCTTGGGAGAAATGATTTTTGGAGGGGAAAATCAGCTCCAAATAAAAAAACTTAAAGTGTTCCAGAAACTAGATAGGCAGAGCTTTCCAACAAGCTATATTGGGCCTGATTTGGTGAAGTGGAAAGCCTTAAAAATCAACCTTGAAGTGGCGCTGTGCATCAAGCAAATTTTTGCAAATTTTTCCTAAAAACTGAGAATTTTGCCTAGTTTGACTATTAGATGATTTTTTCTTTCCTCCTTGGTAAATTAATGATGTAATATGATGTAAATATGATCAAAAATTACTTGAGGGGGTAGATACATCAGTTAGAGGTGGTTTGAGGCTGGATGAATCAGTTTCCATAGTTTTAGAGGCAAGTTGTTCCACTACCTATTTTCTAGTTCCTAGTTTAGATGTTGTTGAAACAGCTCCTTGACTCATGGATTAAACCACTGATGGCTAGCATAGGTGCTTTGATGCCTATATCATGTACTTTATTAGTCATTTTTCAAGTTTGGACTCTTGTGGATGCATTGAGCTAGATTGTAAATCACTTATGCAGTTTGGCAAGGAAATGAACCAGGGTTTTGCAGCATTTTGTGGGATTCTTGTGGTAATGTGTCTTGGCAATGTTTATTCCTTTGTTATTTAGTTTCTCTTATGTGTTTATGTACCATCATCTACTTCTTTCTTCATAACTAAATGAATCAAGAGAATTAGGTGGAATCCATTGATATTCAGTGCTCTGCCTTGAGGATACATTTAGTTTTTAATGTTTTATGTTGTTTGAAGAGGACTCATGAAATTTGCATGCCCTCTCCAACTCCTCACTAGTCTTTAGACTTAACATCACACCCAATTCAAAGTGTCAAAACACCTACCTATCTCGCCCTACAGAACCTAATCTGAGTTGATTTCCTGAACCCAGAGCTACCTTCTTCATTTGATCCAGCAACCAACCATGAAAATCAAACAAAATCCTCTGACCTAATATACCTAGCCTAAATCAGCATTTAGTTTCAGTCACCTCAAGCACTAGTTGCCAATATCTTAATTCAGATTGACAAGGGGAGATCCCTCTCCCGACCTGGTAGGGCTAGCTACCAGGTTAAACATGGTTTGATGTTACCCTAGACCTACCTTTTCAGCCTGAGGTAGATTTAGGCACTAACATATCCATTTACTCCCTTTTGGATACACTCTTCTTTCTGGTAAAAGATGTTGAATGTCAGTATGTGCTTGCATATTAGCATCTAGTACTTTTGTATATCTCAGTTGTAGTGTAGGCTTCCAATTTTCTCTGTATTCTTCCCAATCTTGGTTGTCTGGTATAGTGCACAGGACTTCTTATTTCTTCTCTTGGTCCCATTCTCTACCTATGACCATGATATGTTCCTGAGGCTGGATAAACTCTCTACTAGGAAAATCTGGGAGACAGTTTTTTGTGCCCTTTATATGTTCAACCTGAAAATCGAAGTTAGAAAAGAGTGCTTGCCACCTGGAAAATTTTTCCTCCCTTGGTTTCTTGATGTCCTTAGTTAATACCTTTTGTAAGGTTGAAGCATCGGTTCAGAGCAAAAACTGTTTGTTTATTAAATAGACATCAAATTTGCTGATGCAGTCCACACAACTTTGACTTCTTTCTCAATTGTGGAGTAATTCTGCTCAGTGGGATTCCAGGATCCAGATGCACATTGGACCACTTGTTCAGTGTCACCTTTTCTCTACTTTAGGATTCCTCCCCATCCTATATTACTGGCATTTATTTCAACAATCTTGAATGCATTGTCATCAAATACATATAGAATAGGAATCCATTTTACCTCGTCTTTGATGTTCTGAACAACTCTAGTGTGTTCTTCTGTCCACTGAGGTGGATTCTTTTTAAGCCTTTTATTTAATATACTCCTATCAGTGGCACAATCTCGATAAAAGTTACTAACATAATTCAAACAGCCCAAAAACCTTTGAAGCTGGTTTTTGTCTGTAATAACGTCTGGAAATCTGTCAGCAAATACAAGCGCATGCTTTTGTAGAGAAATTTGACCATTGAAAATAGTATGGCCGAGAAATTTGATAGTAGTCTGGAAAACTTCTATCTTTTTCTTGCTTAAAACTATACCATTATGCTTTACCAGCTGCTTAATTGTATGAACATACTTGAAATGGTCCTGGATGTTCTTAGAAAACATTAGAACATCATCAATGTAAACTATAAGCCAGTGAAAGTATGGCTTAAATATTATATCCATTACCTTCTGGAATTTAGATGGAGCATTTTTCAAACCAAAAGGCTTGACATTCCACTCATAGTGGCCTGCTGGGATATTGAAGGCGGTCTTGAACTTATGTTTCTTTGAAATGGATACTTGCCAAAATCCTGCCTTCAAGTCAAAATTTGAAAATATCTTATCCCCTGCTATCCTTGCAATCAAACCTCCTTTGTGAGGGATCATATAGGTGTCATTTGCAAGGATAAAATATAGAGGTTTGAAATTTATTACCAGCCTTGCGATACCTCTGATTTGTTCTGCTCTTTTGTTGACATTGAATCCATAACAGTTCCAGGAACTGTCAGATTTTCTGATGAGCTTTATGTCTAAGAGTTGTTTAATCTCTTTTTCCTAGAGATCTCTATATTATTACTTATAGGAATAGCTCTACATTTACAGGGCTTACTTGTATATCCTTCTTTGTATGGGAGCTCAATAGTATGCTTCTTTTGGTGCCAGAATGCATTTGGTTCTTCTGAGCAGCATTCGTCCTCAATTTGTTTTTTCAAGTCCTCAATTTTTCTTCTAACCTAAGGATTCTTTAGTTGTTCTTCTACCTTAAGTGTGATTTCAGATCTTTCAGATCTGTCAGTTTGGCTTCTCCTTTGTCCAAATTTTGGACAATTTGGACCATTGTAGAGACTCTAGGATTTGAGATATAGGGCAACTCAATCCTTTTTGTTATTCCTTTTGAAGTAGGAACAGAAATAAAATAACCAGCTTTATTTTCTTTTAATCTTATTGACCCATGTGGCTCAACAGTTGTTAGGAATATATTTCCTAGAACACTGTCAACTGGGATGTCTGCTACTGCAAATTTCAAATTGATGCAGTGATGTTCCAAACAGATAGAAGCCTTAGGAACTTCATACTTGAGCATTTTATTCCCCAATCCTACAACATTTCTTTTTGTAGAAACCCAATATTTTGATTTTATCACTTTCTTATTTAAAATGTTCACATCAGCTCGAGTAAAGAAGTATTGTGAGTTCAAACATTTCTCCCTTTATGTAGGTGTTCACTTTTACATGATGTTGCTGGTAGGAGATAGCTAGAATTTTCATTTTTTGAAATCCAAAGATAGGGTCACCAGTTCTTCATAAAAAAATCTTAGTAAAAATTCTTTGATTCCATGCGACCGAGCTTTGAAATTAGCCCCTTTGTTGATGTAGAGGCCTGCAGTCCTCTAACCTTGGAACACCGCTACTCCATACCGCGGGCGGTGTTTGGCGGCCCATATGACCAGTGTTGGGCGATTTACTAGATGAGAAAACATGTGAGGAAAACGCGAGAGAGAAAGCCATTACTGGCAGATGATTTTGAACAGCAAAGTGGGTATTACTTTCAATAAGGCTTATATGAAATGTGGAAGTCCTATGCCAAGAGTGAGGGTTTAATGATATAGGGGAGGGACGCCATTACCTGTGCACCCCCCCCTCCACCTCACCTACTGCCACGTGAACTGCATGGTTATCGTATGACAGGTGTCCGTCGTGGACTACCACGTGTTGGGCACTGTGTCAAGCTAATAAAACATGCTTCCGTACCATGAATAGGGTTGTTTCCGCCTCATTTGTGTGATGTGTTGTTTCCTTCTTGTTTTTCTGTACGGGTCCAGTTGTTGGGCAAAGCCCTCCGCCGACGATGGTGTAGGACGGCTCCAGTACCTGCGTGCTTCGTCCACCTTGGTTGAGCTGATGTCTGCCATTGTTTGCTGATACGCGTCCATGGTTGGAACAGGGTTTCTGTCTTTCTTGTGGTTTTCCACCTGCAATTGTTGGTCATTCTAGACCGCCGGTGGTTTAGGGTTTCCTTGGTGGTGGTTTAATTCGCGCTATTTGTTGTTTGGGGAGGAGCCAGTAGCAATTTCAGCCAGTTCGAGGTCGAATGTTGCATTTACAAGTAATTGCAGGTTTTTGTGTTTTTTGTTTGGTTTTTTTGTTATCCAATTGCTAATTTCCAACTTGTTGCAGGTGTGGCGAGCTCCGGAGAAGGTCTGGTGAAGGTGTGGTGAGCTCTGGACTTGGACATGGCTTCTATCTGGTAGGATTTTAATCCTACTAGCTATTTTTGATGTGTTTTTCAACACAAAACACCTTATTGGAATTTTGTTAACTTTGCATGGCAGGTTTTGAGGGTTTAGGGTTTTGCAGGTTAGGGGTTTAGGGTTTTGCAGGTTTCCCATCACATTTCCAATCAGGGTTTTTGCGGGGTTTAGGGTTTTGGGCAACATTCTAAATTTTTTAGGGTTTTGGGCAAAATTCTATTTTTTTTTGGAATTGCTGGTGAAATCAACGTAACATTTTCTCTGTGAAGTGATGGTATTATTGGTGCTATTGGCTTTAAAAGCGAACAGATTGAGCGATAGAGCAGTAAATTTAGTGTATTTAACTTATTTTGTTTTTTCTTTGGTCTCTGAATTTAGATTTAAATGCATACTTAGCTATTTAGCTACTATCTACTGAGAGGTTCATTTTGAGTGAAGATTTATAAATTTATTGCAGTTGCCAAGCATAATATTTATTTTAAGCTAAAATTGTGAAATCTTAAGCCTGGAACGAGGTTCATTTTGAGTGAAAGATCGTAAATTTACTGAATCTGCCTATATATATATATATATATATATATATATATATATATATAATATATAATATATATAATAAATATATATATTATATATATAGCTAACAAGGTGAAATTTTTAAGTTGGACATCTCTAAATTCAGGCTGTAGTAGGACTATTTGCATGTTTACCTACATAAAGGTTCATTTTGACATTTAATCACCTTGATATTTTTCCTTTTTGAAGCCAGAAACCTCTATTTCAGGTTATCATAGGAATAAATGTAACGAAGGATCATTTTGATTGAAAAATTTGAACTTTATTGAAGTCGCCCTGGTATATTTTTTCTTTGCGGAAATTTGAAGCCAGAAATGTTTAAATTCAGTTTCTACTGGGAATATTCTCATATTTAGCTATGACGAGGCATTTTTGAGTTAATATTGAAAATTTACTCAAGTACTATGTTCTGTCGTTTAAACTTAACATTTGCAATTGGCACAAAGCATAACGATATCTGATTAGCTCTGATCTTCTGACAGCAATGTTTGTGTCTTAGGCCTCAAAGGGGTTTGTATGAGTTAAAAACTTGCAAATATTCAGTTTTCCTTGTTTGTTTTTTTTTAGACTGAAATCTCGTTACATTAGGTTCGGACAAGTAATATTAGTATTGTGATCTATGGAGAAGCTAGCATTGAGTGAAACCTTTTTGAGTTCACCTTGTTTTGTTGTTTGAACTTTTACATGGCTCTGTTGGCCTTTACAATGTCCTGGAGTGTGGAATGCCCAGTGTACCGCTTATTTGCAACTTCTCTGGCTCTTATGTGTCCACTGCTTCGATCACACTTGTATTGGCTCAAAAATATTACAAAGAAATAAATCTAGTATACCCTTTGGCTCTATTGAGTTAATCTTTGTGCTCTAACAATTAACTGCTTACTATTGGATATGTTTTGGTCTCAATCTAGTTTGATAATCTAGGAGGAGGGTAGATTAGCTACATAGAAGACATGTTAGTTACTTAGCATGACCATACTTTGGTCCCATATGAAGCACTTTTGGTATTTCGATTGTTTAACAATAAAATATATCATGCCTTGGCCAAAAATTAATTTTTTGAGATAAGATGCAGTTCATTATAATAGTTTATGCTCTAAGCAAACTCTGAACTATACCTCCACATCTTATATACTGTGGAGACATAACATGAATTTTCATTTTCATTTTATCAGCATGTATTTGTATTTCGCTCAAATTGAAATATTTATTTCCATATGGTAGTTCTTAGATTTCGCTCAAATTTGTATTTCCATATGGTAGTTATTCCATATCTGTATTTCACTCAAATCTGTATTTCCATATGGTAGTTATTCCATATCTGTATTTCACTCAAATCTGTATTTCCATATGGTAGTTCTTAGATTTGAGATATTTATAGGGATTATGGGAGGTGCTTGGAATTACTAGTGACTATGGACTTTTACATGGCTTTGTTGGCCTTTACAATGACCTAGAGTGTGGAATGCCCAGTGTACCACCTATTTGCAACTTCTCTGGCTCTTATGTGTCCACTGCGTCGATCACACTTGTATTGGCTCAAAAATATTACAGAGAAATCAACCTAGTATACCCTTTGGCTCTATTGAGTTAATATTTGTGCTCTAACAAGTAACTTCTTACTGTTGGATATGTTTTGGTTTCAATCTAGTTTGATAATCTGGGAGGAGGGTAGATTAGCTACATAGAAGACATGTTAGTTACATAGCATGACCATACTTTGGTCCCATATGAAGTACTGTTGGTATTTCGATTGTTTAATAATAAAATATATCATGCCTTGGCCAAAAATTAATTTTTTGAGATAAGATGTAGTTCATTCTAATAGTTTATGCTCTAAGCAGACTCTGAACTATACCTCCACATCTTATATCCTGTGGAAACATAACATGAATTTTCATTTTCATTTTATCAGCATGTATCTGTATTTCGCTCAAATTGAAATATTTATTTCCATATGGTAGTTCTTAGATTTCGCTCAAATCTATACTTCCATATGGTATTTATTTCCATATCTGTATTTCACTCAAATTTGTGTTTCCATATGGTAGTTCTTATATTTGAGATATTTATAGGGATTACGGGAGGTGCTTGTAATTACTAGTGACTATGGACTTTTACATGGCTTTGTTGGCCTTTACAATGTCCTAGAGTGTGGAATGCCCAGTGTACCACTTATTTGAAACTTCTCTGGCTCTTATGTGTCCACTTCTTCGATCACACTTGTATTGGCTCAAAAATGTTACAAAGAAATCAACCTAGTATACCCTTTGGCTCTATTGAGTTAATCTTTGTGCTCTAACAGTTAACTGCTTACTATGGGATAGGTTTTGGTCTCGATCTAGTTTGATAATCTGGGAGGAGGATAGATTAGCTACATAGAAGACATGTTAGTTACCTTATATTATTAGATTATTTATTAATGTTAATATCATTATTACAAATATTAATATTATTAACTAATGATGTTAGAGGGTAGATTAGCTAACTAGAAACATCACGACACTGGTTTTCCATTTTGATTAAATTCCACCACACTACCATTATGTTTACTTCACAGTGAGGAAATCTATGGCACTCTAATGAAATGTGCCTTGGAATTACTAGTGACTATGGACTTTTACATGGCTTTGTTGGCCTTTACAATGTTTTGGAGTGTGGAATGCCCAGTGTACCGCTTATTTGCAACTTCTCTAGCTCTTATGTGTCCACTGCTTCAATCATACTTGTATTGGCTCGAATGAAATGATAATTTCTCAAAAGAATCATAATGCAACTCAAGGCAAAACATGGAAATTTAATTTTATTAACATTGCAAAAATATTACAAAGAAATCAACCTAGTATACCCTTTGGCTCTTTTGAGTTAATCTTTTTGCTCTAACAGTTAACTGCTTACTGTTGGATATGTTTTGGTCTCAGTCTAGTTTGATAATCTGGGAGGAGGGTAGATTAGCTACATAGCCTTGAATAATAGGTGATCAAGTTGACTCGGGGCTTCAAATAGGAGGGATGCTCAAAAGACAAGTGACACAAACCGTGATAAGTATTTTGCAGGATTTATGAACACCAACATATCAGCAGGATTGGTGTATGCTTCAAGTTTACAGAAAAGAACTGTGAGCCACTTCCAATTCCCTACAGAGGACGTAACATGTATATTTCTCTTTCTGAAATATAATGATTTTTTCTTTCCAAATTATATATATATATATATATATATATAGAGAGAGAGAGAGAGAGAGAGAGAGAAGTTTGCAAGTTTCAAATTTATTGCACGTCTCAAATTGTGCAAGAATATTAAATGAAGATTGAGAGCAATGGTTGCAATTTGATTTCTATGTACTTTAGATGACGCGTGGATAGAACCATAATGTTGTTAGCGTTTCAAAGCAATAAAACAACCTAGGTTGTAAGCCAAAATGTTTCTGTCACAAGAAAAAGACACAATCCATCCAAAATCCACATCATAATGTGGTTACAACCAAAAACATATGACACCCTTATTGTTTATGACCCTGCGAATCTTGTAAGGTTTCTACATTATAATAGACTATAGATGTTTCTTCTAAAATGGATTTTGGCTACATTGTCGCACACATTATGAAATAAAACAACCTAGGTTGTAAGCCAAAATGTTTCTGTGACAAGAAAAAGATACAATCCATCCAAAATCCACATCATAGTGTGGTTACAACCAAAAACATATGACACCCCTATTCTTTATGGCCCTAAGAATCTTGAGTGCCAAAACTCCCCGAGTTACCTTCTTGAGCCAGGTAGGTTGGCATGCCAGTCAAGGGTTGATTGCTGCCATATGATTGACTCCAATTTGCAGTTTCCAACCATGGAGGTATTGAGTACCCATACCTCACATTTGCACTATTGACCCTTGCATTAAGTGGAGGTGTGTAATGAGCATACATAGAATTGACACCAACTTTGGTAGGAATAAGGCAAGTGGGTAAACCCTCAGTTTGATAGTGAGGCACTTGAATGTTCATGAGATCTTGGAATAATGGTGTATTATCTGCAATGGAGTCCAATGAGTTTGAAATAATCCTGGTTTCATCAGCTATTCTTGTATCATTGATCATCCCTTGTTCCTTTTCAAGCATTTGTTGTGCCTTTCGTTTTTCCTTTTCCTGTCTTGCCATTTGTTTTTGTTGGTCCTTAACTTGCCTTGCTTTATCTCTTTCAATCCTTTCATCTGCTTGGTGTTGCGCTGCAACAATCCTTGTTGTCTTCTTCTCCTTGACTAGATCCTTCTTTTTCTATTTTAATTTTTGCATTTCAAGTTTCTTTTTTTCACACTCAACTAACAGGTTTATATAGTCCTATGAGGTGAGTAACTGTGAGCTTCAACCCAGACGAAGACTACCCGGTGCGCCTTGCTTTTTTTTCATTGAAAGTCTCTCTACTGGTAGCTTTAGGAACCAGCCAAGTGTCTTTTCCACCCCTCCCACCTGCATGTCATTGCTTGGTACTTCCCTTTCAGTATCTAATGGAACTGATTGAACTATATCATTATCTTCATTTAATGCCTCGTTATGTACTTCATCTTCTTCCATTGATCTATTGTCCATAAAAAAATGAACAATTTCACTATTCAATTTTGCTGGTTGTGAGGGCATGTTCATGCTTTCTTCATTGGTTTCTAAGACACTATGTACATTCATATTAATCATTGCTTCTGCTAGCCATGAAGGTGGGGTTACTTGGCTTGGCAATGTCAATTGGTCATTGTCAATTGCATGTTCAACAATGTCATTAACAATATCAGCGACAGGAGTTTCATGTTCTTAAGTTGATGTAACGATCTCCATGTTACTGCAAATTTTTTCATGGTTATATTGTGTTTCACATACAGTTTCATCATCTTCAGCATATAAGTGTCCTTGAGATAGGGAAATCATATTACCAGTGGCAACAACATCATCTTGGTCATCTACTTCTTGCACTTCAACACCTGTTTGGGCATTCCCTTCTTCCTGACCATACACATGAAACGCTTGGCTACAACTAGTATCATGCATAAGAGCATCATAGCTCAGTGGCCAGATTCCTGTCCTCCAAAAGCCATCCTTGATATTTGATGGTGTCAAAGCCCTTTTAAAAGCTTTACTTGCAAGCTCTACTAGTTCGAACCTTTTCACTCAACCCCTGGATTCTTTGCCATCCATGTAGCGTGCTCCGACTTGAAATAGTTCTTGAAAGGGCCAAACACACTAACATCAAGGGGTTGCAGTCTGTGAGTGGTATGAGCGGGCAATGTCAACAAGTCGATGCCTAAATTGTTTGCTTCCTCAATTGTTTGTATAGCCATGTGGCTCCCATGGCCATCTAATATCAATAGGTGTCTATTATTAGGTGAGACGCCACTTGGTACCAATGCAGCAAAGTGAAAAAGCCAACTTAGAAACAGTTCTTTAGTCATCCATGCATGGGGATGTGCAGCCATGCATGCACCTGGTTCACAGTTATGTATATAGTTTTTCAGTTGATTTTTACCTTTGAATAAATAAAATCTTGGGATTGAAGAACCAATTGCATTGACACAACATAAAATAGTTATCCACTCCCTGCTCTTAGGCAAAATCTTTGGTACATTTTGAATCCCTCTCTTGGCAATTATCTGCATGCCACAATTCCTCCCTGCCTGTAAACCTGTTTCATCACAATTCCATATATGGTCTGCTCCATAAGAATGTTTATCATAAGCACTAAAAAGTGTGTCATAGAACTTTTTCACAACTGCAGGGCGCAAATTTAATGCTCTGTCTCTGTCAAGGCCCTCAGCGGCATGCAATACAAGTTTTGGATGCCTTTTTTTAAACCCAAACCACTATGATTTACCAGGAAACCCATCTTTTAATGGGTTTGGCCTCCCTTGACAGATTTGAGCAACTGTGGGTTTGAGTTCTATCAACTCTAGCCCATGTCCCAATTGGGCCATCTCTTTACACCACTCAGCCAACTCGGCCTCCTCCTCCTCAGTCATAACTGTAAGAGGCCCTCTACGTTTTGTATGAGTCATTCCATTTATCCAATAATGTATTGATGGGGGAGGAATACCATGGTTTTTTGTAGATGCCCGAACGGAGTATCCATTAAACTCTATGTCGTCAATTGCAACTAACATTTGTTCTTTTGTCCATCCTCTTATAGAACCGATCTTTTTAGTTGAACTTGCCCCTTGCGCTGTTGTTGATGGTGGTTTTGTGGCTGATGGTGTGTTAACATCAGCTGCCATCACAGGGTCATCCTCAACAATGTTCCCTGGTGCATTGTTGACATTGACATCAGTTGTCCTGTCCTCATCAGACGATGTGCACCGCAGTTGCGCACCCCTTGTCACTCTCCTGCCACTTCTCCTTGTATGAGCAACATAACTTCCTTTTGCCATAGATGCAACAACTTGTAAAATTATTGCATGCATTTAGACATTAGAATATTTGTAAATTATGCTTTCATACAAGGCAAAAATACTTCTGCTTTGTTACAGGAAATTATCAACATGTATGTTAGTATCCTTGAAAAATAAAATATACATAATCATTTTGTTGTATGTCTTCAAAATTATCAATGATTGTTGTTTTGATAACTTGTCTTTACACTTAAAATACCATGACTGTATTGATTGGTTTTGTTATCCATTTCCAAACAGAGCTCTTGTTTGGTCTGACTACTTAAAATATTGTTTTGTTGTTTGTTGTTTTTTTGTTGTTTTGTTGTTTGTTGTCTTTCGTAAGTGATTCGCTGACATTGGAATATGTATTATTACAGAAGTCGAAGATTACAAATAGAGTTCATGCCTCAGCATCCCTTTCTCCAAACCTATCCTTTGACCACATCCCTATGTTTCCACTGTAGTGATGTAACTGGATGGAAATGGAAGAAAACTTAGATTTTTAGTAACAGCCAAATAGGCAACCAAAAGCCAAATTATCTTGAGTTTATAGCTTAGTCAATTTTGATTATTACATTCTGAGTCTCTCCATTAACCTTTGTTCACCTATTTACACAGTGTTTTAGCTAAGGCATAAGCAAGAGAAATGTGCACATATATTTTGTTTCACTCTGTCTCATATCATTTGCTTGTGATATTGCACATGCTAGCATCATTAGAACCATGGCTATGGCCAAGGAAGAAGTTCCTTCACATTCAGTGACTCTATTGATCACAACTTGTGCTGTTTTGGTTATCAGTAGTTATGTGCATAAAAAGCCTTGAATCCATGCTTTCATCATGTAGAGAAAGAAATGCTCGATAATGGAGTAACTGAAATAAAGGAAAAGTTGGATCATGTTTCCAAGAAATCTTCTCAATTATAATATTTCATAGATTTGACTTCCAAAAAATCGAATTGCATTACTTCGTAGTCTCTCATTGCAAATTACAACTTTCATTTGCCTCAGAAGATGGGCAGAAAGCTAGGAATAAGCAGGACAAAAAGCCAAGCAAAAAAGAAAGGTCTGTGACCAAAAAGCGAAAATATCCAAAGCTAGATAAACTTGATCCATGTAGCACAAAAACAAAACGAAGTCAGCACCCATGATTTGCATGACACACATAACATTGGTTTCCAGGGGATATATCAAGATTAAAGTAAAATCTTGTCCTAGGTCATTTGGAGGATAGGCAACCAAAAGCCAAATTATCTTGCGTTTCTAGCTTAGTCGATTTTGATTATTACATTCTGAGTCTCTCCATTGACTTTTGTTCACCTATTTACACAGTGTTTTAGCTAAGGCATAAGCAAGAGAAATGTGCACATATATTTTGTTTCACTCTGTCTCGTATCATTTGCTAGTGATATTGCACATGCTAGCATCATTAGAACCATGGCTATGGCCAAGGAAGAAGTTCTTTCACATTCAGTTACTCTATTAATCACAACTTGTGATGTCTTGGTTATCGGTAGTTATGTGCATAAAAATCCTTGAATCCATGCATTCATCATGTAGAGAAAGAAATGTTCGATAATGGGGTAACTGAAATAAAGGAAAAGTTGGATCATGTTTCCAAGAAATCTTCTCAATTATAATATTTCATAGATTTGACTTCCAAAAAATCGAATTGCATTACTTCAGAGTCTCTCATTGCAAATTACAACTTTCTTGTGCCTCAGAAGATGGGCAGAAAGCTAGGAATAAGTAGGACAAAAAGCCAAGGAAAAGAGGAAGGCCTGTGACCAAAAAGCGAAAATATCCAAAGCTAGACAAACTTGATCCATGTAGCACAAAAAAAAATGATAGTCAACACCCATAATTTGCATGACACACATAACATTGGTTTCCAAGTGATAGATCAAGATTAAAGTAAAATCTTGTCCTATAAGAATCTTTTTGACATCCTTGGATTAAGCAAATAACGCCTTCAATTATATAAATCACAAAAAAATTCCATATCTAAGAAAACGAATATATAGAACTTGTTCAAGAAATATACATTAGATGGGTTGGGGAACTTTTAAGATAACCTACAATAGTAGCTATTTTCAAGAGCTTTATGAGCTGGTGGTGGAGTTAATAAAATGTGGTCATGCATATGTTGATCATCAAACCAAGAGAAGTAAAGGAGTATAGAGAGGAAAAGATAAATTCTCCATGGAGAAATTGACCTATTGCAAAGTATTTAATGTTGTTTTATGAAATCTAAGTACTCTATTTTCCTTACTGTATGTTTTCATCTAAATGGACAACAGTATTTTCCTTACTGTATGTTTTCATATTATAACTCGGTTCCCCTTAACAGTGTTTTCGTTACTTTCTATTTTTTTCATATCCTTGTGGTTATATCTCGGTTCTCCTTAACAGTATTTCCCTTACAGTCTATTTTCATCTGATCCTCCTGGTTATATGTCGGCTCTTCTTAAGTAGTAGTCATTTGATTATGCTTTTCAATAAAATCTTGTCGGGCACAATAATACGTCTATAAGTCTAAACATAGAAATAGAAATAGGTGAATTGTGAAATAGAACTGTAGGTTGTGTGTTTATTTTCATGAAAGTGAAACTGAATCTATAAGAAGGTGAATTGTGAAATAGAACTATAGGATGTGTGCTGATTTTCATGAAAGTGAAACTGAATCCGTAAGAACTGACACTGTAAGAACTCTGATAAATGAAAACAAAATTGTAAGAAGAATGTGTTGTAATTTATATAACTAACCTGGATATACTAGCAATTGTTTTGTGATATTGTCTTCAAGTTTGCTGAATAGTTTGAAAGCATAAGATGCAACTTCAACAGTGGTTGAACTTCTTTTATAGTTTTTTACACTTGAATTTAATTGGTGGACATGGATGGACATGGATTGCAATGGCTTCATTTTGAATGTGTGGTCTGGATTTAATTTGATGTGATCTAATGGTTGGGAATTTGTTATTTGTTGATCCATGTGCTTTGATCTATTTTAGTGAGAAATAGAGTGAGTTGGGTGTCATTTATTGCAGTTATTGGATTTGGGTGTCATTTATTGAACAAAATGGGTTTAAATGTTATTGGGTTGGGTGTCATTTATTGAACATAGGGGGTTTAGTTGTTGAACAACACAATGGTTATCGCTGACATACATTCCTTTTTATTATGTGCAGGTATGGATATTTATTTGGAATACAAAGCTTCAGTGCTCATGAGTGGGGGTTGAAGTGACTGCTACGTTGTACTTCTGGAATAGACCATTTTGGAAACATTTATGGTTTTAGCTGTTTTCTAGTTCAGTCAATATGGTTTGCTCTCTTAAATATTAAGATACTATTTATGGACAGTGGTGGTGCCAGTCAATATATAGGGAAATTTTGGACATAAATTAATACTTATTTATACTTCATGTTATTTATCTTTGTTTAAATATTGGTTGCAAAGTCTCAATTTCCAGTGGTTTGGTGGGCCCAGTACTATATCAATTATTGGTCCCTGCACAGCATTAGGAATCGCTCCCCTAGAGAAAAAAAGCCAAGGAAAATGAAGAGAAGAAAACAAATATAAAGCTTTCAAAGTCGCCCAGTCCTCGTACCATAAACCAAAATATCTTCATAAGAGCAGCTCTGACCGCCACGTGTGATGTGGCACTGTCGGTCGATTGTACCAAAAAAACATAAACGCTTTTACGCGGAAAAAAAAACATAAATCCTTTTACGCGGAAACAACTTTGACTGGGTTTGTCCATCGGGAATGGTACGGGGATGTGAGATGTTAAAAATATCTTGCTTGCTTCTTGTGCTTCTAGAAGCAGCATTCCATGGCTCTTATCTTCTCCGAAATTTGTTGGGAGAAGATAAGCTCTTTGCCCATTCTGCTGACGTGGATCGTAGGGCTAAAAACAAAAACATGTGAAACGCTAGATTAAGCAACAATTTATTCCAACGTTTACACTGGAAATATTTTTGTTAGGGCTAAGAGCTTGATGGAATGCTACTAGACAATGGTCAGCATATTGTTCATATTGTTAGTAGTAAATTTTTCGTATGGGAAATAATACGGAAATTTTAAAAATTAGCCATGGTTGAAAATTATATTATTAAGTTATAATGATATTATATTAGTTTTTTATTTATGTTTTTTAATTCAAAACATTTTGACTACGGATAAAACGATGGATACTCGATTGGGATTGTTAATATGCAATTATTTATTTTTATTTTTAATTTAGGATAATCGGTAATTGTTGAATTATCCTATACATGCCTAGGATTAAATCCAACTAGATGCCACTATAAATCTAGGTTAAGTGCAGCCTGCAAGCCACATACAATAGCAATTAATTTATGCTTCAACAAGGGCTTAGACATCGGCTCGGGGGTCAAATATATTATACAATAGCAATTAACTTATGCTTCAACAAGGGTTTAGACATTCGCTCCGGGGTCAAATATATTATGAGTACATGCCCAGGATCAAATCCAACTGATGCCACTATAAATCTAGGCTAGGTGCAACAGCGTGCAAGCCGCACACAATAGCAATTAACTTATGCTTCAACAAGGGTTGAGACATGGGCTCGGGGGTCAAATAAATTATAAGTTGTAAAGATGATGGATGCTCTATTATTAATATGCAAATTTATTATTCGATTATGAGTTGTAATTTTTTAAGTGAAATTTTTAAAATTAGCAATAATTTTGGAGAGTGAAAATTATATTATTAAGTTTTTATAATATTACATTAGTTTTTTTATTTTTAGTAAAAAGATTTTAGATAAAAATTTGATGGAATGCTAATAGATAATGGTAGACAAATTATTCATATGTAAATTTATTATTTTTTATTGTGATTGTAATGTCTTTTTTATTAGGAATAAAAGGGAATTTTTTAAAGTTAGCAATGATTTTGGGTGGTAAAAATTACATTACTAAGCTTTCATAATATTATATTGGTTTCTTTACTTTTTTTTCAAGTCAAAATATTTTGATTAAGGATAAGAATTTGATGGAATACTAGTAGATAATGGTAAACAAATTGTTAATATGCAAATATATAATGCAGATTGTGAGTTGTAATGTTTTTTATTAGGAATAAAATGGAAAATTTTAAAATTACCAATAAGTCTGGAAGGTGAAAATAACATTATTAACTTTTTATAATACTATGTTGGTTTTTTCACCTTTCTTTTTTCATTTTGAAAATATACAGGTTTAAATTTAATTATTGGTATTATGAATTCTTATATTAATTTAAGGTTTACTTAACAAGGTGACTAATTCACAACACTATATTAAGATTTCAAATTTATTTGGAAGCATGGAAAGACAATAGTGATGGTTGGTGCTAATCATTCTATATAGGTATGAGGGGATGTTAAAAGCATTGACAACCCACACTCGGTAAAATCCAATACAAATTTTCATTTAAATTGTTACATAATCTTTTAGTGTCTTGCTAATAATATATGAGGGTGGAAGGTGATATTGGGTAAATTATATAATATAATTTATCCAATTATATAATCTACCCAATATCATCCCCACCT
The DNA here is from genome assembly GCA_000404065.3 of Pinus taeda. Taxonomy (NCBI): domain Eukaryota; kingdom Viridiplantae; phylum Streptophyta; class Pinopsida; order Pinales; family Pinaceae; genus Pinus; species Pinus taeda. Next base: position 27,728 of record APFE031437860.1, read on the forward strand.
CCACTTTCATATAGATGGGAGGTGATATTGGGTAAATTATATAACATCACATAAAAATATACACTTTTTTTGACGAAGTATTTGTCCATGGTGATCTATATTTCATTAGTTTCTATAGTACTCAACTCAATTTCAAAATTTGGTTAATCGTGAATCACTTGATCTGAAAATGATACCTCTATATCACCCATTATAATTTTAGAAGTATAAGCCCCAATCTGAAAATGATACCTCCATATCACCCATTATAATTTTAGAAGTATACGCCCCAATCTGAAAATGATACCTCTATATCACCCATTATAATTTTAGAAGTATAAGCCCCAATCTGAAAATGATACCTCTGTATCACCCAGTATAATTTTAGAAGTATAAGCCCATTGTCCACTGTGACATCCCCAGGTTTTTTGAATTAGTTATGAGACATTTTTACTATTACAGACAAAGTAAATTGTTAATAATTAGTTATTGTGTTGGTGACAATAGTAAATAGTAATTGGGTTATTTAAAAAAAAATATAACATTATCTATATGGAAGATATGAGGAGTTACGGATGAACCTCAGTAACTCTCATTTCACCAGATAGTTATCAGTTAGGAGCAGTTATCTCCTTGCCTCCTCTTTCTCCAAGAAAAAGGAGAGAGAGGGAGGATGGAGGGGTTGGCAAAAAAAGAGGAGGGTTCCTTCAGCTGAAAAAGGTTTCAGTGGGAAAACCCCTAAAATATCTTCCCTGGTGGAAGAAACGTTGGGGTCCTGAGGTCAAGACAAACTAAATGTTGCCTTCGAAGTCCTTATGAAGGAATTGAGGAGCTCGGAGGGAGAAGGTTGGACGTGATAGCCAACTTCTCATTGGAAGGGTAGAGAGGTTTCCTCTATGAATTCTTGACCTTACATTAGTAGATAATTATGTTGAGTATAGGCATATAAATTGCATTTATTTCTTATTATTAGAGAATAGTAAAGAAAAGACAAACCAGTAATCACCATAAGAATTTTGATGTTGGTGTTATATGAACGAAATTGCTCTGGTTATTTGTGAACATTCTGATATATGTGTAGCTAATAATATTCACCATAATGATTTGGTATCAGAAAAATATGAATAGAATTTCTTTCTCGAATTTGGGTATAGTAAGAAATATAGCTAATTATGTCCACTGTAGGATATATGAGCGGAAAGAAAAGCACATTAGAGTAGTATCTCCAATGTTTTCTTTGTATACCTCTTTCTAGTTATTTGGGATTTATATGGAACCTAGGGTTAGTTATATGCACTGTAACAAGTGTATGGAACCTAGGGTTAGTTATATGCACTGTAACAAGTGATGCATGGACATAAAAAGCAAGGGAAAGTATTATTATTATGTGTTCTTTTATGTACATTGTAACGAATGGCACATAGACAAAATAAGAAAGGAAACACTATTATTCTTGTGTGTTCTTACTATGGATAATTGTATCGGGTGGTGCATAAATAGGAAGAGCATTAAAACAATATTATTTCATCTGTTCTTTTTCACGACCCTAGGATTTTCAACAATGACAAGAAACTAAAGGTTACCAGGGTGGATACATGACCAAACCCCTACAGGAAAATAATATTGTACAAGTAATTTACTTCAAGAATAAGCAAATTAAGTGAACAAGATTTTAATCTTCAAAGGTAAATAATAAGGTCTCCAGATTAAGTCCTCCAGGCCAACAACTAGGTAAGCCTGGTCGATTGTTCCTGTGCGGACTAGAATTCCCTCTAGGGTAGAAATGGAATTAATACATCACAATAGCATATTGATAAACCTTTTACGAAATTCCAATTCAAATTCACATTACAACTAGTAATAAGAGTAAGCAGGCACTGCTAAACGTATACCCTAAACATAACCAGTAACTCTAGTAGAAACCCTTCGTTAAGCCGTAGAAAAGCTATGCTTCGCAATTCTAAGAAAACACATCGAGAATGGGACTCTTTGATGGAATTCATAGCCAGATAAGAAATAAAACAGTGGAGAATTAAACTCTATTAAATTACAGGAAAGAAGGAAAACGAGCTCAGAATTTTTAAGCACATTTCACATAAACGACCACGTCATTCCAGAACAAACAAGACGGAGCTATATTATGCCCAAAATAAAGCAAGACAATATAATATATTATATATAATATATATATATATCCTACTATATATATATATTATAATTATATATATTATATAAATAATATATATAATATATATATGTCAAGGCAGATCTGCATTCATTGGCCTCGACCCTCAGATTAAGCGTTGTACTCGGAATTTAGAAATAAAACCAAGACACGGAGGAGTTCTTCACTTCAGAGCTCTCCGGAGAGACGTTAAGCTTCCAGCCATCTGCGCTGTGTAAACCTCCAGTCATCAACCTCTCTCCCCCTCTAGCGACCACCTCCGCCTCTTTCCCTCCCCCCATCAATGCCTCTCCTCCCTATCAGTCACACTCAGGAACTCAAAGCAACAAGCAGAAGGAGCAACAAGCAGCCGCAGCCAACAGGAAGGAACAACAAGCAGAAGGAACATCACAACAACAGAAGGAACAACAAGCAGAAGGAACACCACAATAACAGAAGGAACAAAAAGCAGAAGGAACAACACAACAACAGAAGGAACAACAAGCAGAAAGAACACCACAATAATAGAAGGAACAACAAGCAGAAGGAACATTACAACAGCAGAAGGAACAACACAACAATAGAAGGAACAACACAACAACAGAAGGAACAGCAAGCAGAAGGAATGGCCTTAGCCAATAGAAGGAACATCACAACAACAGAAGGAACAACCAAAAGAAGGAACAACACAACAATAGAAGGAACAGCAAGCAACCCAAGGGGAAAAGGAAGGAAGCAAACCAAATGGAATCCAATACAAGAAAAATCAGCCCTCTCAGGAGTAGTCAATCTACAAACCATGAAAAAATACCAGAGAATCAATGTTATGTAAACTTTCTTTACTAATAGGACAATATGTTAGACAGTATTCAAGAACAGCTACAGAAACCTATGAATTTTTTAATATAAGAACAAGAGAAGGGACTGTGTCCCCAACTCATTCTTACGGCTTAGTTTCCACTTATGCTATAGTTGATTGTAATAGGAGCTTGCTCCACCGCAACTTTTGGTAATATATCCACTATCCAATCTTGTTAAAAAAATAAAAAATAGATTTGAGAAGACACCTTGAGATATGGATATTTAATTTGGAAATAAATTAGAGAAGACCATATCTTCTGAAAATTAGATTTGAAAAGACACCTTGAGATATGGATATTTAATTTGGAAATAAATTGTAGAAGACCATATTCTATCCAAAAGTAAATTTGAGAAGACACCTTTGGAATTGAATAATAACAGTAATAAAAGTCATATCAGTAAAATAAAAGTACAGTTTCACAAGTGTAGGTATATACCAATATTTCTCAATAATTATAAGTTAATGTTTTCAAATTAATAAAACATTAATCAAAATTGCGACCAGTTACCACTTCCCAACTAGGTAAGTGTATTAGTAAATAATTTCAAATCTACGTGGTTCAAGTGGGTTTTACTAACTCTAAGAACAAATCAGCCACCTTAGGAAGTTTACTAATTATTCAAGGCTTTGCTGATGTGTTTCCAGAGGAAATTCCAGGGCTACCTCCCAAGCAAGACATAGATTTCACCATAGAATTAATTGCAAGGGTTGCACCTGTGTCAAAAACTTCTTACCGAATGAGAATTCCTAAATGAACTGAGCTAAATATTCAGCTACAAGAATTACTTGACAAAGGCTATATTCGCCCAAGTGTGTCCCCTAGCCCCTGTCTTGTTTGTTAGGAAAAAGGATGGTCCTATGAGACTATGGATTGACTACAGACAACTTAATAAGCTCACTTTTAAGAACAAATATCCTTTGCCAAGAATCAATTATTTATTTGACCAATTGAAAGGGCTACGATATTCTCAAAGATTGACTTGCTATCTGGGTATCACTAGATAAGGGTAAATGAAGAGAACATTACTAAAACAACCTTTAGAACTCGTTACGGCCATTATGAGTTTGTGGTTTTGCCCTTTGACCTTACCAACGCCCTGACAACATTCATGAGTCTTATGAATAGTGTATTTCATCCCTATACTGATAAATTTGCCCTAATATTTATTGATGACATCATTATAACTCAAGGAATTTGGAGGAACATAAGAAACACTTGTAGATAGTTTTGAAAACATTACGAGAACACTAGTGGTATGTGAAATTTAGTAAGTGTGAATTTTACAAGGATCAAATACAATATTTAGGACATACAATTTTTGCAGAGGGGATTGTCGTTGACCCTGAGAAAATTAAAACTATAATGGAGTGGCTTGTTTCCAGTAACGTTGTTGATATTCGATCTTTTATGAGTTTGAAAGAATATTATCGTCGTTTTATAGAAGGATTCTTTATAATATATTATCTTATAACTACACTGTAGAAGAAAGGGAAAGTTTTCAAGTGAACAATTGAATGTCAACTTAGCTTTGAGCAATTGAAACATCTACTGACCATAGCCCCAATATTAAAGATTGCAGACCCAGAGAAAGAATTCATCGTCTACACTAAAGCATGCTAGGAAGGAGTGGGAGGAGTATTGAAGCAAGAGGGTAAAATGATCGCCTTTGAATCCCATAAACTAAAAGAGCATGAAAATAGATATTATTCTTATGATCTAGAGTTAAATACAGTGGTGCACACCTTGAAGGTATGGAGGCATTACTTATTGGGTAAAAAGTTTATGTTAATGATTGATCACGGTAACCTAACATCCAGCCATACCTCCAGGTGTGAGGTAGTGCGATGTGAAGTGATAGTCCCAAGAAGGCTGAAATAGGGGCAAAATCCTTGAGGTACCCAACCTCTTTGATTAGACCTTGCTACGGGAGCCTCGACAAGGAGTAGCAGGATTGGATGAGTGGGTAGAGACAGATGCAGATGGAGCGACAGAGGGAGCTTCAGCATCAAAGGGTGTTTCTAGCCCAATAGGGAGGTTAGTTGGGAGGTCAGTTACTTACTTCTCAGTAACCGAGTTGCAATGCAGCAGTGGGCAGCATGATGCAACATGATGAAAGGAGGTGCAGTGCGGATGCAGTGTTGGGAGATAGGACCAGCAACAATACGAATGCAGGAGGAGGAATCAATGTGATTGATGCAGTCAGAGATCAAAGTGACAGAAGCTAGAGCAGTCAAATACTGAAGAGCACAGAGGTGCAGAGTTTTCAGTCAACAGAGGCAATAGTAGTCAGAGACTTTGATGACAGAGGCATCATCTTATTCAGGTTGGATATTTTTGGTTTCTGGAGTTGTTGGAGCAACAACACTTGAGAGAAGTGTTGCATGCAAAACATTCCAAAGGTTCAGGATCGGGCTCGAGTTGAATGCCTTTCTTGTTGAGAGGGAGTAGTGAAAATAGCAACAAGAAATGCTATAAATAGCATTTTAGGATATATTCCAACGCTATTTAGGATAAATAGCATTTCAGGATAGATTCCAGTTTTAATTAGTCCCTGAATTAAAATTGAGAATTAAGATTGGAATTTAGTCTCACTAGCTGTTTGAAAAATAATTAATTAATTCATCTTGAGTTAATTAGTTGGAGAAAATCAAACATGAAATCTTTGTGAAGACATGCAACAGTTATACCTTTGATTGAAGAAGTTATCCCTTAATTAAGGAGATAAGGATGAGTTGTATTTGAGTTGTAATTAGTTAGCTCAGTTAACTGAGTTAAGTCCAATTAAATTAGTTCCAAACAGTTGGAGGAACTAATTGTGAGTTCAGTAAGTTAATGCATGCATGCATGCAACTATTGTTCTCTAGATAACTGAATATTCTCTCATAAATAACTCATGCATGTCAGTTTAGATAGAGACCCAATTGAGATTAAAGGAAGGGACAATGTACTATCAGTTGGAGGAAATTTCCTATATATGAAACTCATCCATGCAAAAGGAATTAACTCCTTCAAGATTGCACAGTTATTTCAGAGGTTAGTGTTGTGTGTGAGGTGAGAATCACACAGGTGGCAGTTGGGGGACCCAAGAGAAACTGTGCAAGGAAATAGGAGGCTTGGAGGACTGAAGGAAGGCATATGTGTTGTATATTCTGTCTATGAGCATCAATGAGGGATTGTACTGAGAGCTTGATAGCTTGTGAGCTAAAGCTTTGTGTAATCCTAACATATTTCCACTTGTATGATAATACAGAGACCATGATTTTTAACTGAGGCTTTCCCCATAGTATTCTTCTGTGTTCATGCGTGATTGTTTCTTCTTCATCTATTATATGTGTTCTATTTGATCTTGCTCAAAATTGCTTAAGCTTCTGCAAGTTTGATTGTAGAAGTAGATTAAGTATATTGCTTTAGTTACATTGCATTATCAATTCAATCTATAAGGGAATTTCTACACTTCATACCAAGAGTTGTCGTGCGAAGTGGGTGGTGCTCGCTCTATATTGTACATATCGATGTCTTGCTCCCTGTTATCACTCAGGTTGTCCCTAGGCTCCTTTTTAGGGATACGACCGAGGTAACCACAAACCAATCTTTGGATTGCAGGTTCTAGCCCACCTGCAATCAGAGAGGGCTCTCTCTTAATGATTCAACTTTTTTGATGATTTTAGGCTAGCTTTTGGCTCAGGGGTTTTTTGTTTGGGTTTGGATGGAAGGTAGAATTCCCAAGCAAAGAGGCAAGGTAAGGTGTGATAAGTTTCAAACCATTGGGCGTGGAGTCATGGATTAAGGCTTACTATTGCGTCTTCTTGATCATAAGAGGATTACGGAGCGAGATAGCCACACATGATACAATTATCAGTCTACCGAAGGGATGGAATGATGAAAATCAGAGATGAAAGGCAAAGGAGAATCATTTCATCATATTGAAAAAGAGGAGAAGTGGATGAATGGTGATCTAGGAGCAGTCAAGAATTCCTAAATTCTCATTCATATGTGAAAGAAACAACGTAAACAAGATCATTTAAGTATATATGCTCATAGCTATTTCTGATGAAAACATAAAAAAAATGCAGAAATTGAACTTAAGGTGTAGTTAAACAAATCTTAAGCTATTCTTTTTTTCTACAATTTAGATGGCGGAACGGTGGAAAAAACATGAAAAATAACAGAGGTGAGAAACACTTATTGAATCATTTAGAAGCACAAGAATTCCGTAGTCACTCCTTGGCCAATTAAACACATCAAGAAGTTCTGAAATCCATGCTTTCAGCAGTCTTTGATTATAGAAAGTATGACAGTTACAGTGCGGGTCTCTGCTTGGAGAAAATGCTGAGAAGAA
>APFE031437865.1:0-19038 GCA_000404065.3 Pinus taeda
CAGCTATGGCTTCTTTCATGTTTCCAACCAAGGTTGGTTTGGCACTTCTATCAAAAAAATACTTGCATTTGAAGGAAGAGAAGAAATGTACCATTCATTTTGAACTTTAGTGCTTGGCCTAGATGCCACTGGGATTTTGTTTAATAATTTGTTAAAATGGGAATTGAAGTCCTTAATTGGTTCTTTAGATTAAACTTTCAAGTTGGAGAGGTCATTAAGAAGAGTAGCCATTGAGCAGTCATCTCCAAACTTGGTTAGGAACTGTTCTTGAAATGCATTCCAACTCTTAATGGAACCAAATGGTAATGAAAAGTATGAGGACCCTATTGATCCTTGTAACGTATAAGGGAATAATCATACAAATGCGTCTTCCTCTACAACTCCATTTAGGTTTATGGACAACATGAAGTTATTTATGTGTTCTTCGACAAGAAAACCATCATCAAGATTGAATTTTGGTAACCATTTCAATGGATGAGCAAGTAATGGATGCAATGGTCCTCCCATTTGAAAAAATCCTAGATGTGTCCATGATATTTGAGCCATTATGGGTATCTATGTGGAAGAAGCACCAGTGGTTGAAGGTGATTGGGTAGAGGAAGATTGTGCTATTGTACCATTGTAAATCACGATCTCAAATGGTGAGGTAGATGATTGAATTTGTGATGAAGATGAAGGAATGAATGAGGGAGTTTGTGGTGATGACGAAATAGTCTCACTATGAGTTTCAAATTCATGTTTCATAGTTTTCCTTCGAGGGGGACGTAGAGGAAATTCAAATGGAGGAATTTTAATTTTTTCACTCTGTGATCTAGTTAATCTTTGAGAGAATGGAAAATGAGAAGAAACACTGGCTTGATATAATTCATATTCTCCTTGGGACAGAGAAATCCCTTGTAATTTATGAATTAAAGGCTGAAATTCGAGATTTTCTGCAGATGAAGGGTGATCTGATTTCCTTGGAGAAACACTAGTTGATTGCAAAGAGTTTTTCACAACTTAACATTTAGGATTTGGGGTTTTGGAGTGTGACCAAGAAGTCATAGGTGATGGTGAGGGATTTTTACTCTTAGAATTGCTTTCTTATTTATATTTTCTTTCCATTCATAGCTCAGGCCCTCTTTCTAGGGCCAAAGCATTGAAGCCTTGAAATTCATTGTCACAACATGGGGGATAGCCAACCAGTCTGGACCTTAAAAGAAACTCCTTTTCCATTTGGTATAGTGGCTCCGACTGGGGATAATCAGACTAGTTTCCCAAAGAGGATTAATCTGATAATGTTGTTGGGCTGATATAAGGTATAACAGAGAATGATTCACTAAAAATCATCTAATCTAAAGAATGAACACATGAATTTATATTATTCTAACATTATCTTACTATAAATATATCCAAGAGTAAACTAAGATATGTGATCTACAGAGATGTCTCAAAGAAATTGGTAATTAATATTATTCAACTACTAAAACAAATGAAATCATGAATGATAATTGTTTTGGATAAATAGTTAGCCAAAACAATTGAGAAAACTTTATCGCATCTATTAATTGTTCATGTATTACAAATCAAAGCTGAAACATCATACAAAAGTGCAATAGCGTAGAACTATAACTCAGTTTTTCATACATAAGACAATCAAAGAAAGAGTATTTCTAATGCATAAATAAAACATGATCATAAGATAAAATTACCATATATGAAAGGTCTTGCTCACGGGCTCAATGATATTGATCCAATTTCATCCAATCAAATACACTCTAAGAGTACAAAAATTCAATTTCAGTAGAGCATACTTGATATTCAAGAAAACTAAATCTTGTTCCAATAATTTCATCAAAAAATTCACAAAAAATATAGAAGTGTAATGCCTTGCAAAGTTTTTTTGATAAAATCTTGGACCCCTCTCTAAATGCATGAGAGGGGTTTAAATACTATAATACATGCCTCAAAAATAGGTTATTACAAAAAAAGTTGAGGAGGTTTCAAACAACCTTCCTCGGAGTAAAAAAAAAAACTAAAAATAGAAATTAAACTAATGACAAGCTTCTTTCAACTTGAATTATCTTTGTTGGCCACTTGATCCTTAATATTGCAAATATTGATCATTGGTTTGACCTAGGGTGGCTGGCCTACTGTGAATTTTAACTATCCTGCGAATATGGCATCTGATAGAGCTGACACCATTTTATGTGCAGATCAGGTTAAGCATTGGAAAGTCATCCATTGGATATGTGGTTTTACCAAATACTACCAGTATGTCTCCCAATCCAGTTTGGGTTTGATTTCTTCATCTTTGGTTTGAGTTGTTTGTTTCCATTGTTGTTCTAGTTGTTTGATATCTGGGAGAGCCCCTGTTATGAATTATTTGACAAGGCTAGCACTGTGAAGGTTTTCATTAACAACCTCAATTATGTTGTTTGTTGCACCTACTATTTTCGTTGTCACCCTTTCTGCCTTCTTTAGCTGTGTATCCCAATCTGTAAATACAATGTCTCTATCTTCTATTTTTTGTAGATCATCCTTTATTTCCTCATCATATTCCTGCCAGGTAATAAATTCAAAAATATTTTTATGGATTTATTCATATTCAAACCTTATATAAATCACTTGGTTTTTCAATTTATTACCTGTATCATAGTAAGGATTGATCTGTGAGATTTTCTAATAGAACATCTCTTGTTGTTGTATCAATAGGGATTTTATCTTGACTGCTTCCTTTATGAACTCATCTATCTTAGGGTTACCTTTGAATCTCTCTACCATGGCTTGCATTTGGAAAGCTTATGAGTCTTTTTCTGACATGATATCTTGGTGTTGTAACCTCATTTGCTCGAATTCCATCTAAAGTTGAGCTACCTATTGTTTTTCTTACTGATTGGTACTATGTTTTTCTTGTTCCAATTAATGTTCAATTATTTGAATTCTCTGTTCTTTTTCTTTTAGCAACAGTCAGACTTCTGTTGCTTTATGAATGGTTGTTGTGGCATAGGCACCTGCAAACTCTGACAACTTTGTAAGGTTCTTTGATGGGTCGAAAAGAACGTATTTTCATACAAATTCCATTGATTCGTTCTCAAGAGTTGCAATAGCCGTGGTGTCTAATTTCCTCTTATTTATTTGCCTTTTTACCACAACCTTATGTGTAGGGCTGTAGAATATGTCGAGTGGAGGTATCTCTTTAATTTTTAAGACAATTTCAAAAGTGGGAAAATCTGGAATAACCTCAATATCTTGAGTGTTTGTGGTCTATTCCTCTATTGTATCTGGATTTTATCTATGCTGAGTTTGTTTTGGGGTCTGAAATCTAGATGTCCCCTCAAGACTTATTCTTGTTTGGAGCTTCTGATTGAATTGCTCCCATTCCTTGTCTGGGTCAATGACTGGAATCTTCCCTTTTTGAGCTAAATTGGAGCTGACCTCTATATGTTTCTTGGCCAAATCCTGCTCGGTAATTTCCTCACTATTTCCTTCTATATATTTCTCGTAACCTTTATTAGGACTTTCTCCTCCATTCTGAGATTGTTGCTCTGACTGTTCCAACTCATGAGTTGATTTCTCATGCATTTCTTCATCAGAATTTTCCTTAGAACTTACCTCCAAGCTCAAGCTAGGAGTAGGTTCTTTTATTTGTTTAATTTGTAATAGGTCCAATGGGACCTTCAACAATATTTTATTCTCATATACATGAAAAAAATTAATATCATATGGGCTTAACTATAGTAATGCTAAATGTAGGACCTGTGCAAATAGTTCAACTTCTTGAAAGAGGTCATCAAATGGATCCTCTTCATGAGTAAGCTGTCTGACTTTAACCATGGTGTTGAAGCATTTAGCAATTTGATTTGGGTCATATTGTCACCATAGGATCATGGATAATTTTTGAGATTTAATATTCTCTATTTCTATAGTTGCATGCCCATAATCGTGTAGTGTAAAAGTTCCACACTATAGTGGAAAGTTTGGCCAAATAATCTTTTTCATTTCCTTCAGGGATTTGGTTAAACCATTCCTTGCTATGTGGCAAGTTATCTCTCTTGCCAATATCTTGTATGGAACATAATATGGGAGGACATGTGGAGCCACGATGCTCCCAAAAGATTTGATATACATGAATGTTTCTTCACCGAACCATATTTCGACTTGCAAGATGTTTATCGTGGCTTCTTCGGAAAGCCTCGAGGCCATTTTATCAAAAATGGTTTTATAAATAGGCAACATAATACCATGGAAGGTTTTGTAAAAATGGAAACTGAATTGGGATTCCCACAATATTTTATGATACACGTGGATGTGGAGAGGGTTCTGTACAGTCTTCTTCTAACCCATGTTTGGAAATCGAGACCAAAAACAAATGGTGTCCATTACATAAGCACTCATATAAAAAGGGGGAATAATTCTTAAGGAGATACTTATCTTTTGCTGATATTCCCTAATAGCCATAGCTAACTTGTCTGATAAAAAATGACTCTAATTCATAATCATTGTGTTAGTTGTTGCATCAATCAATGGAAGCCACTCTATAGAAAATTTGGTACTATCATCTTTCCCAAATAATCTACACATGATCACAGTTGCAAAACTATGTGGAATCGAGAGGAATGAAATTGGATACATACCGGATTTCTCCTGTTTGAATTTTCCTGAGCCTGATCTCCAGGTCTATGTAATGTCCAATGGGTCCTCATTCTCTTTGGAAAAATGTTCAACGCAATCTTTGTCATAGAGCTTTTGAGGCTCTAGTAGATGGTACATCTGATGCAAATTTTCTGGCATGAAAGACCCCATGACCTCATGTCTTGCATTTCTAAAAGTTCTTTCTGAAATATTCACATTAGCAATCACCCATTTCACCATATCTGTGTATAGTAATATCTTATGCCTTGCATCTATTTTGTCTAAAAGCGAACATGCTGCCTCAAATTAGGAAGCATCAGATGATTCTTCGACACTAGTTGTTGCCTTAATTTCCAGTGGCCTGGGTTTCTCTTCTACTAGTAGGTTATACATGGCTTCCCACGATGTGGTTCCTTTGTCTTTACTATAGGTGTATCAGAGACGAGTAGTGTCATGCCCGTTTTCTTAGACGTAGTAGATTTTTCCTTCTTCACTATCTTTTCAAGTGTTGTTTCCTTCAGAGGCTCCCTGAAATTAAGTAATGGAGATTATCGAATAAACACAGAGAGTGAAGATAGTGAAAATGCAATGATATAATTAATTCCAAAAGATGACAAGGAAGAAGATTTTATTAGAAAATGAAGATGAAAGATAATAAATTACGTCGAGCCATTTTAAACATAAATGTCATTAAAACTCATTAAGTATGCACTAAGATCTTTTCATTATTTCCTTTATTATTCATTTAATCCATCACATTGCAAATGTTTAAGAAATACTTCAAGTTGATGAGTTAAAGTGCAGGAGGTCGATTATGTGATTGTGATAAAGATTATCACAATATCACAAATCGCAACATCACACTATCAGTTATGCATTATTTCAAATTTATTTAGTATTTTGTGACATGCGATGTAAGTGACATACCTTTTATCCTCTTGAGCGCATTTCATTTGAATGCATAATTATTGCATAAAATGACTTTTTACTATGCGTTGAGCCTGATCTAAGTTATAACAATTTTTCGCATACTTCTATTAGGTCTGGGTCATATCACATTTCGTAACTTTTCATGGTTCACAAGATTGGCCTTTGTGTAAAATTCGTGATGCAATGAGTGTTTCGTTTGTTATGTCGCAATATCAAAAATCACATCTTCTAAAGGTTTTTCTTATTTGTGTTGTTATCAATGCCGCTATGCAATTGCGATAGTTACTTTATTTTGTAAGAAGTTCTTTTAAGCCTTAGTTTTAATGAAAAGTTTAATGATACCATAAATCTATTACGGTGGTCCATCTTATCACAATTCGCAAATCCCAATTGTTACTTAACCTTAGACACACATGGTCCAGTGATATGCGATAAAGAGAGAATAGCTAGTCACAAAGGGATTTTGGCTTGATACCTTATGTTAATATAGTAATTTATTTCCAATAATTCAAAAAGGAAGTGCTTAAGTGATAAGATTTTGGAGAATTTTTATAAAGGGTCCCCATTTATCAATAGAGTATTAACTATTAAATCAATAAATGGGGGGGTTGTTGAACAGTGCAACACGTCATCAACCATTGGAAGAAAATGTTACTTGTAGTAAGTTTTTCATATCTATAGTAGTGTGAAGTATCCTCATCATTATCCATATTGCAATATTCCATCATTCTGAAAAAAGTAATTGTGTAGTGGATATTCCTAGAGTAACAACGAAAATATCTCAATTCGTCTAATCCAAGATTCAAGCCTCAACACGTCAAGGTATTTGGCATCATTTGTGAAAGTATCTCCTTGTAGCATTTATGCCTTCATGCCTATATAACATAGAATATATATACCAAATGTGAAAAAGCGATGAATGATTAATTTCTAACCTTCTAGCTGAGTAAGGATTGAATAATACAAATGAACATAAACATGTGTCTTGCTTCAATAAATATAATCAAAATCTTCTAGACGATATAAGGATTGTAGCGATTGCAGCAGACTTGTTTCCTAATGTGGTAGTTAGAGGCATTTTTGTCATTGGTCATCACTAAAACTTGAATTTCACTTCAAGAATAGAGTTTTCTTTCCAACAAAACTTGTTACAACTACAAATTACAATTTGGATAAGGCACCAACAAGAGACAAAGATCAGAGGGAAGCATTGACAAGAAGCAACATCATACTATCAAAAGACATTCTTTCACAAAGATGTTGGTTGTAAGTGTAATTAAGATGCAGTCAAGGCATATGTAACTATTTGAATATATGTATATGGTATAAAGAGTGTGAATAAGTGGGATTAACAGTGATAGTTTTAGTGCAGAAGTGGAAACAACAACATGCAGGAATAATTTAGCAGCTAAGGTGTTTGTGAAGTATAGTCAACAATGGTAGTGCAACACTGATAGTGAGAGTTGACAGTAATAGATGCAACAACAACAAATTATTGTAGTATTTAAGTGAAGGAATAGTAATAATAGTAGAAACATAAAGAGCGACATATAGTAGCAACAACAAGTATCCATGGTTGTGATATAACAACAGTTGGTTGATTGATTGTAAAGGAGGTTGAAGACTCTTGTAGATTTGTTTTGCAAACATCTTTAGATTATGGGAGTTTCGTACTTCCTTCCAACATAGCTAGTAAATGTGTATGTAATCATACATGTAACAAATCTTGTTAGGACCAAATCTCTTGTGCACTGTCTACTTGTTATGATAAAGTTTGTGTTTATGTTAATGCTCTAAATAAATGTTTAAACTAACTAAACAATTGTAAAAAGAGGGAAATATCAATTCACCCCCCTCTTATTATTTCAAGTTTTTATAAGTACCAATTCGAATTAGCCTCTAGGGGCATGCATTTCTTAGTCTTCTTGTGATGAAAACTTGTTATTTAACAATTTTACTTTCATTTCTAGCATGGATGTACTTGGATTGACTCTAATAATGAATTTTTGTGTCAATTCAAACTTCTATGTCTTGGTTTCCTACATAGGACTCTAACTATCCTTGGGCTTGGCCATTCTAGGAGCCTCAAATTCCTACTGTATAATTTCTTTAACTTCTTTGGATGTCTTGTTCACTTGCATTTTTATTCTTGCATTTCCTATTTCTGCATTTAATATTCATGCTTAATTTGTTGTACATTATATTGGTTAAATGATTGAAGTAAGTGGTTTTGTAGGTAATATATATTTACAATATTATGCATCCTTAGAACAACTTTGCAAAGTCATATTCATCATTGAGCTACTTGGATTGGTTTACTAGTTCACAATTTTGGAATTCCTTGAAGTATCTTGTAGCAAAATAGTAATAAATTTCTGCTGACTTTTAGCACTTGTTAATGGCTTATTTTCAAAATTATTCCAACTCTATTTAACCTTAAAAACATCCAAATTAATAAAAAAATCACCCCCATAGCGTTTTCACTTGATTTTTGTAGGCATTTGGGTACATAGATCAACTTACTAGTTCGTTGTTTTAAAATTTCTGGTTTTTAATAGTAAATTTTTGCTGATTTTTTACACATGATAATGGAGCTATTTTGAGTTGATCCTAATTTTATTCAGGTATAAAAACATTTAATTAGTAAAACAAATATCCCATATAATTTTCAAATGTTTATATCGGGAATTTGGGTGATTAGATCAAGTCACTAGTTTACTATTTTGCAAATTTGGTTAGTAGACCATTAGATTGACTTCCCCCTTGTGCAAGATGGTCTAATGAGTCGATCTAAGATTGGAAAGGTCTTATACACTATTTCCCAACCTTCCACCACATTTCCCAACCTTCATATCACTTCTAGAGTCCTTATAATGCTTTCATATGCAATCCTGCAACATCTCGTAGCAATCTTGTAACATCTTGTAACACTTCGTAAAATTGATTAGAACTCGACCAAAATTGCCTCTTAAGTCCACTTTTCACTTTTCTTCACTCAGAAACATCCCTTAAGACTTTGAATCCAACTAGAAGAGACCAAATATCCTTTTAACATCATCTTTTTATCATTATAACTCTAAATCTACAATTACAATTTACTATTTTGATCAAGAGTTAAATAACATAAAAATGGTTTGCATTGGTTCCTTTTGAGCACTTTATGGCTTTTGGAAATAGAATAGATTTTTCTTGATGTAGTAGGAAAATTAAAATTACAATTGCCTCTTTCCTTGCAAAGTTGAGTTCAATAGTTTTTCTTTCATAAGGATTCTGCAACATGGTTTCTACACATCTCAATTCACTTCATTGCATCAGATCAACGAAAAAAGGACAAATTGAATGCTACATATCTAGTGAAAATGCTTATTAATTCTACGAAAACCCTAGGTTGATATTTAAAGTTGGAAAACTTAGGATTTACAACATTCTTATTGTAATTCTGGAGTTCATCATGTTTTGGCACAATTGCTGGGAATTACTATAGTGTTAGTCACTATTCTTATTACTACTTGCACAACATACTATTAATTGATAGTATTAATGAGTCCTTAGGAATTTTATTTATCCTTTCTTATTATATGCCTGATATTATTTATTTTTGTAGAATATTGTGAAGATATTGGGAAGATTTTGAAGATTTGAAAGATGAGATAATCTAGGGACTTGCTACCTACTACAATATGGAGAAAGAAATGACTAATATATCATGAAATTAATGACATATTCTAGCACTCCATTGACTGAGAAAATCTAGGGATGTGTTCCCTACTACCAAAGAAGCCAAAATTCAGTATTTAATGAAGATTCCTACTATTGGGATCCATATTCACTTTTTGAGGGATTTTGGATGGGAAAGCAACCTCCTTTCAAGGAGTGTTACACAACATTTTGTCATTGTCCCTGTACTCCCTGTTTATCAATCCCGGAGGACCTTTACATTGAACCCTAAATTCTTTCCCATCATGAAGAGCATATCTTTATGTCCCTCTTCATGTGCAGAACATTTCCCTTTTGCATCATTTTCCAAGAATCTTCCTTTTATTCCAGTTTATAAGACTAATGCTAGTGATAAATTCCTTCCTCGCACTAATTTATGGAGTTTGAAACCAGGACTAGCGTGGTATGGCAGAAGTGAGCCATTTATCACTCACGTAGATTGTCTTTTGGAAAGTTTTTTAAATTTAGAGTCAAAGCTTCTAGGTCTAGAAGCTTCATAACGAAACTCTGGTAATTGGTTGGGTTGGATAGAGATGAGGAAGTCAGTTTGGGCTCCTTTCCCATGTTAAGATGGAACAAACCCAAGAGATAAGACCTCTCCGATAATAAGAGGAACCATCTCCCCTCCATTAATGCTATATAAACTCCTCCTTTTCCAAGTTGAACTAGGTCTTTTTGGAGCTTGAATAACCAACAAGATATCTATAGCTTTTAGTCTTCTAGTTTATGTTTGTGAAGGGAGTATAGTGTGTTTGGTTTGGTTTGGAACTAAAGGGAAGAAGACTAAAACTTCCATTGTTGATGCTATCCATGAGATGCTAGCTGAGGTGTGGGAACCCAGATATGTCGAAGGAGACCTACAATGTCAAGGCTTTGGTTGTATCTCTTTTTGAAGTTTTATTAATACAAATACTGGTTTATTTCCTACATTGAGTTTCATATTACATTTAATGGCTTAAGACTCCCTGACTTTTTAAGCAGATTCAATGTGATTGTACGCTATCATGTTTGCTGTTGTCTCTTGTGTATTTGTTTCAGGTATCCAAAGGAAGAAACGGAAGGAAGCTAGTGGAAGGAAGTGGGATCATCATCAAGCGGATTAGTGTTCTAAGAGGTAGGCCCTCTTATTTGATTCTAGTCTAAGGAAATTTACATTAGATTTTCTATTTGTGGTGTAGGTAAATTCTTGATGTGGAAAAAGACAATCATAACCAATGTGTCTTTCCCTCATAATTTCTACCTCCTAGCATGTTTCCCCGTGTTCTCCATGACTAGAAAGCTTCATTAGCTTGGTTTGGTATCTCCTTACTTGATGTTTTTAGTATTTGGGCGGTTTGTGGTTATAGGGCATATAGGTCATTGTCCATTCAGTTGTTTGTGTGTTCAACAAGTCAAGTTGTTGGTTAGTCACTCCATGCATTTCGCATTTTATTCCTTTTATCACTTTGGTTTCAATTGAACAAGTCTGAAAATTTTCATTTGTTCTTATTTTTATTAAGTGTCCCTTTTCGGGCATAGATTACATTGCCCGTATTGCTTTGGTTGAGTCTTTGCATCGTTGGTTTTGGAAAATTTCTATTTTTCATGCTTTACATTTGATTCATGTTGATTGTTTTGAAAAATTTTCATTGCAGTGTTTATGTAAAAAACACATTTTATCATTCCATTGAAAAGTACATCATTCTAGTTTGCTGAATCAATATGTTGCATTAGCTAGCATCATTGAAAACTGGAATTGTATCATCATTTTGCATTAGAAAAGAAATGAATTCCCTTTGCTATTGAAAGGAATACTTGAAGTGCATTTAATATGAAAGATAGGAAGTGGAAAGAATTTTCATTATTTTGTTTTCAAAAGCGAAGTAGTGAAAAGATCATCTTTATTTCAGTTGCTTGTTTATTGTATTGGTTGTTTCCTTTATTCTCATTAGTGTAAACATTCATCGAATTGAAAGAGTTTTGTCTCATTTAGCTGCATATAGGAGTTTTTAGAGTCACATCGCTAAGGCCTGAGAACCGAGACATAATTTCAAGATAAACTTTAAAATGTATTCAATTAACTTAAGGAAGCATTGAAACTTAACGCTCACATTTAGTGGTCTACACTAGAGACATGTTCCAACATCTTTAAAACCTAACAACTATCATTTTCTTCGGCATTAGACAATGCTAGAACAGACTTGTGCTCCCCATACTATCGTGTATATAAAGGGAGACCCATATAGGTTGCAATCCTTTATCCATAGGAAGAAAAGTTTGTTGCCTTGTAAACGTGATACACCGAACACAACATTTAAGGAGATTGTTGGATCCTACTTTTCGGTTCATCAAGATATCGTACGAGCTCCCATACTAGTTATCATACTAGTCGCTCTTCCTCTCGTACCAGTCACTCTCATACTAGTAAGGTGTGCTATTATAGCTATTCGTACTAGTCAGATGCAGTTGTACCTAGTAATCCCTTTTTCCTAGATTATCCTGAGTAGTTATTTTGGTACTTTTGACTCTTTAAATTTAAAAGATCATCGAGCACTTGTAATTTTGTGCTCATTAAATTGAAAAGCGACTAGAGTCACCTTTTTCCCTTTTCTCAACTCTTAAAATATGAAAAGGAAAAGTTTTGTTTCATTGTATTAAAATTAACTGGGCACAAAATATTATTGGTTAAATTTATCTTCCTTAGTGATTATTTAGGCTCGATTCCAATGGCAAAATTTCCAGAGTTTACTATTCAAGGATTCCCCTCCGATGGGAGTTCTGGTCCTTCTCTTTCTTGTGGAAATGTTGGTGCTCCTTATATGGAAACGTTGTCCCTTCCTCAGTTAACCATTGATTTGCCTATTTGGTTATTTTCAACCTTAGTGGTCCTGAGTGTTCCAACCCCTGCCCAGCCATCTCCTTCATTTGAAGCACATCACGTTGATTCTAAGGTTGACCTCTCACCTTCATCCCCTATTTCTTCACCTTCCTCTTCTACTTCGCCTGGTGAAAGTTTGAAATCTAATAACCAGGAGGCTAAGAAGAAGAAGAAGTCAGATGAGTGAGAGGTCAATCGTGAAGCTATTGCTCCAAATGTACCTCCCATAGAAAAACCTTCTGATCCTCCATAGAAGTTAAAATTCCCTTGCAGGATATGTAAGGGTGACTATCTCCTTTGAGACTATCCTAGTATTCTGAGAGTATTAGAGGTATGGTCTCCAAATTTGGATCGATCATCCCCATCGACCTCTGGAGATCATGTCGATGCTACACCCTCAGCTAGTGATGGTAGGAAGGGAAAAATTAAATTCCCCTATAGGTTATGTGAAGGAGAGAATCTTCTTCATCTTGCGGTGCCTCAAGCCCAAATTCTTGTTGGTTATCAGAGACTTTCTTCTAACCATCTCCTAGTTCGTAAAGAGATTGACTTAGATTCATCTCTTTCCCATCCTTCTCTTCTTGACCATGACTCCCTTGTGTCTATTCCTGACAAAGCATTGGACAAAAAGAGTGCCATCTTGCCTCTGCCTTTAGTTGTTCACTCTGTTCCCGAAGAGAGTGATGAACATATTTCTCATGTTCTTCTCGTCTCCTCATATTTTAATGAATTGAAGAGTGGCCCTCCCATCCCTGTTGTTCAGGAGATTCCTTCTCCTATTCATGTAAAACATGGCGGAAATCCTATGATACCCCCACCAAGTATATTTCTTGTTTCTTTTGATTGGAGTAAATTGACTACTTTCCGCCTTCCATCTTATGCACCTTTCCAGATCATAGTACAAGCCTATAATATGGTAGTACATGGAAATCTATTAGATTAAGGCATGTTTGTTAGCATCATGTCTGCTTGTGTCTGTTCCTAACCAACCATTGGTCAAAAAGAGTACTGGCTTGGCTCTGCCTTCAATTTTTCACTATGTTCCTGAAGAGAGTGATGATCATACTACTCATGTTCTTCTCATCTCCTCAGATTCTAATGAATTGAAGAGTGGCCCTCCTATCCCAAGTGTTTAGGAGAGTCCTTCTCCTATTCATGTAAAACATGGGGGAAATCCTATGATACCCCCACCAAGTAGTTATGTCATTTCTTTTGATTGGAGTAAATTGACTACTTTCCACCTTCCATCTTATGTGCCTTTCCAAATCACAGTACAAACCTATAATATGGTAGTACATGAAACTCTATTAGGTTAAGGCATGTCTGTTAAAATCATGTCTTCTACTACTTTGCAAGCTTGGGTTCCCCACAGCTTGTGCCTATCACCTAGAATGTGTTGGATTTCAATAGAGGAGCCAATCAACCCTTTGGGATCCTTCAGAAGTTCAACATTAATTTAGGAGGAAAGACTGTCTATATAGATATGATGGTCGTCTAATGTCCCTTATATTTCAATATTCTCCTTGGACGTGACTATGTTTATGTCATGGGAGCTCTTGTTTCTTAACTTTTTCATGTGGTTTTGTTTCCACACGAAAGGAGAATAGTGACCATTGATCAATTTTCATTCATTGGTCACTAGGTGCCTCCTATGTAACCACCGTCCCCTATTAGTTCTCATTTACAAGCAGTACCCTCTCTATCAGAGGTCAATTATGTGGCTACCCATTCCATCTCCACATCTGCTAATGATCACGTAGATGGCATGGTACATTATGTATTGGGGGCATTGTAACTTGATTTGTCACTTGCACTAGTTGACACGTGTTCCTCCCAGAGCGTAGTTTTCCCATCTAGTGATGACCTCTTGGGGTCCATGTTCTTGTATTGTCCATGATCAGTTGTTATGAGGAGAGTTATTTTCCTATGCCAACCTCATTAAAAAATGAAACAATGCATGAGGATAGGTTTTTTTCTATGTCAACCTTATTAAAAAATGAAACAACATTCAAGGATAGTTTTTTCCTGTATCAATCTCGTTAAAAGATGAAATAGGTCTCATGAGGATAGTTCCTAGTCTTGTGTCAACCTCCTTAAAAAATGAAACAAAGTGTCAGAGCATAGTTCCCCGTCTTGTGTCAAGCTCGTTAAGAAATGAAACAAGGTCTATGGAGCAGAGTTTCTTGTCTTGCGTCAAGCTCCTTAAAAAATGAAACAAGGGATGGAGCAAAGTTACTTGTCTTGTGTCAAGCTCCTTAAAAAATGAAACAAGGGATGTGAGCATAGTTCCTTGTATTGTGTCAAGCTTGTTAAACAAATGAAACAAATGTCTAAGGACAATTTATTCCTATATCTACCTTGTCAAAAAATGAAACAGATGTTCGACGATGGTTTCTTCCTATATCTACCTCATTAAAAAATGAAACATATGTTCGAGCATAGTTCTTTTACTATGTCAACCTCGTTAAAAAATGAAACAACACTCCTTTCCAAATCGAGTCTTTGATTAAGATCTTGTAAAATCCCATTCGATTCTTTCGTGGATCTCAAAAGTGAACCTTCATTCCGTCCACCCAGCTGAATGAAATGAATCTTGGGGGGCATGTATCTCGAATTGAGTCATTATGCTAGGGGCATGCAAACTTAACTCAATCATAGTTTGTCTTTGTTTCAAGCTTTTGTAAAAATAAAACCAAACTCAAACATAGTTTTTCATTTCAAGCTTGTGTAAACATGAAACTGAATTCAGGTAGACTTCCCCATGGCTCAAGCTTGTGTAAAAATGAACCCATGACCAATTTACATCTCATGATTTTCGTTTTTATCAACTAATTTCTGCCAGATGACCCTTGGTTGTTTCATTCCATCGTCACCATCTCTTTAACCGATCCTATGATTTCACTTGGTTGTTTTCTCCTTTCTTGAGGAACCATAGCGATGAGTGGTTTTACTAGCCACCACCTTGACCTCTTAGTTTGTGAGAAGTTCCAACATAATCGGAACCAGTTGTTACCATTTAAACCACTCGTTCCTCTAGGGAGAGTCACCTTTAAGGTCTTTACTGACTCATAAAAAATATAAATATTGTCGAGTATTTTTCCCTTTTAGATTCGTTAAAGCAAATAAAAGAAGGGAGTCATCTTTGAGATTTTTTTTGACTCTCAAAATATGAAAAGATTGTCGAGTTCTTATCGTTTTGAACTCGTAAAAGGCTGCAAAATGTCATTTATTCAGTATACGTTTACCCCTTTTTCAAGCTGCGATAAATCTATTTAAGAAAAAGGTATACCTTAGTCAAACATGACTAGGAGGTTCTCTTGAATATTGTTTTCTACCTTTTTGGGTTCGAGAGACAAATGTACCAAAAGGGACCTTGCAAAGTTTTCTTTTCTGTGTCTTTTTCAAACACTCTAAACATGAAAAAGATACTGAGTTACACCTTTGTCAGACTTGTTAAAACATTAAATGACATTGGATTTGTCACCATGACAGACATGAGCTTCTCCATCCTAGGGCTCATTAGGCTTACTAGATCGGATTCAGCTGAAGGACAGACTTACTGTGCAAGCACATTCTATCCCTTTCAAGCTTATGACCAATAATAATTAGGGTGCCTGCAAAAAATGTTGGGGGAAAATGGTAAATTATATCAGTTGTGTCCACAACTCTCTCTTGAACATGACACTTTCTACTTCATGTCGGGTTGGGATATCCTCACTTCATCGTTGACTTTCCTGCGTTTGGCCATTCATTTTTTCCTTCCATTTAATCTCTGCGACCTCCGATCCTATGGATCAAAAAGCTTCCAAACTCCACTGTCGTGTCGTCGATATGTTTAAGAGTTGTCGTTTTGAAGTTAGACTCATTCCTGATTCTCTGTATCATCCAAAATCATTGCATCCCTTTGTCTAGTGTTGATGATGTGGGATACATCATGGCCCTCCCTCAACATGGTCACTTCCTATCAACTTTAACTCATTATCCGAGAAGTTGGCCAAGATATTCCCTTCCGATACCTTAGAGATTGCATGCCCTAATGGAAAGTTATTTGCACTCGATGACAAGTTCACATCATTGGTTTTCAATCGGGTGATTTCACAGGTGTTCGACTTCAGTTCCTTCATTCACATTCCATGGATTGTGGTGCTAGTACCTTGAGAGCCACTGTCATTGTTGGTCGTTTCTCTCGCGCTTGTTAATAGTTCATATCATTGGCTAGTAATCAAGTGACTTTATAGCATGTTCAACTTTCATACATCTATTCACATGTTATAATTTGTACTTTCATCGGGTCGTGTAAGCACTTGGGCTCAAATTACAAAAGTTCAGTCTGCAAGGCAATGTGACATGATCATGCTGATATACATGTCCTTTTCAGATGGATGGATGTGACCATACCATGAGTTGTTATGTGTGATCCTTCTCATTATTGGGTGGCTACGACCATACCTTGGTTTTGATATGATCCTCCTTACTAGATGGCTATGCCCATACCTTGGATCCATTTACATGGTCATTCTCTAGATGGCTACTTCCATACCATGATTCATGTATAATTGATCAAATTTTTCAGTGATGTATATGTATCTATGCTTGCTTGCAGGTTTTCCAATGATAGTCTCCAGTTCTGCACATCTACTTGTAAAGCATTTCACCCCACTCTAGTTTGTCCTTCACGCTTTAGGGGGCATCTATTACACATCATTTTGTCATTGTCCCTGTACTCCTCATTCATCGATCTTGGAGGAACTCTACAATGAACCATACATGCTTTCCCATCATGAAGAGCCTGTCTTTGTGTCCCTCTTCATGTACAAAACATTTCCCTTTTGCATCATTTCCCAAGAATATTCCTTTTATCCAAGTTTACAAGACCGAAGCTAGTGCTCAATTCCTTCCTCACACCTATTTGTGGAGTTTGAAACTAGGCCTAGCGCTGTATGGCACAAGTCATTTCTTCATCGCTCGCACTAATCCTCTTTTGGCATGATTTTTAAGTATGGAGTCGAAGCTTCTACTTATAAAAGCTTCATAATGGAAGTCTGGTAAATCGTTGGGCTAGATAGAGCTAAGGAAGTCAGTTTGGCCTCCTTTCCCCTATTAAGATGGAACAAAACCAAGAGAGAAGGCCTCTCCCATAATAAGAGGAACCATCTCCCCTCCATCAAAGCTATATAAAGTCCTCCTTTTCCAAGTTGAACTAGGTCTTTTTGGAGCTTGAACAACGAGTAAGATATCTATAGCTTTTAGTCTTCTATTTTATGTTTGTGAAGGGAGAATAGTGTGTTTGGCTTGGTTTGGAACTAAAGGGAAGAAGCCTTAAACTTCCATTATTGAGGCTATCCATGAGATGCTAGCAGAGGTGTGAGAACCCAGATACGTCAGAGGAGACTTGCAATGTCAAGGCTTTGGTTGTATCTCTTTCTGAAGTTTTATTAATACAACTAATGGTTTATTTCCTACATTGAGTGTCATATTACATTTAATGGCTTAAGACTCCTTGGATTTTTTAGTTTTAATGCGATTGTATGCTATCACGTTTGTTGTTGTCTCTTGTGTATTTGTTTCACTTATCTAAAGGAAGAAATGGAAGGAAGCTAGAGGAAGGAAGTACGATCATCATCAATAAGAATAACATTCTAAGAGGTAGGCCCTCTTATTTGATTCTAGTCTAAGGAAGTTTACATTAGAATGTATGTTTGTGGCTAGTCCCGCTCTCTCGGGATAGAGGGATTGTCTTTTTTTGCATCAAGAATTTACCTGAACCACAAGGAGTATGCGTCCTAATTGATTTGTATAGTAAAAATTTTAATGGCTTATATTTTTTAGTCTTCTTATGAAAAAACTTAGTATTTAGCAGTTCTACTTCCACCTCCAACAATGATGTACTTAGGTTGACTCTAATAATGGAGTTTGGTGTCATTTTCATATTATAAGGTTTGGTTTCCTTCATAGACTCTAAGTATCCTTGGGATTGGCCAACCCAAGAGCCTCAAAGCCCTGTTGTACAATTTCTTGATCTTCTTTTCATGTCTTGTTCACTTGCATTTCTTATTCTTGCATTTCCTATTTTTGCACTTAGTATTCATGCTTCATTTGCTATAGGTTATGTTTGTTAAATTATTGAGGTAAGTGGTTTTGCAGGTAATTTATACGATTATAAGGATAATACATCCTTATAACAAAATTTCAATTCAAATACATCATCAAACTACTTGTATTGGTTTACTAGTTCACAATTCTGGAATTTCTGGAAGTATCACGTAGCAAAACAATAATAATTTTCTGTTGAAATTTAACACATGTTAATGAGCTTATTTTAAGTTGATTCAAACTTAATTGAAGCTTAAAAAACTCTAAATTAATTTAAAAAAAAATATTCCTTAACGTTTTTACTTGATTTTCTTAGGAATTTGGGTACTTAGATCAACTCTCTTGTTTAATGCTTTGAAATTTCTAGTTTTTAGTAGTAATTTTCTGCTGAATTTTGGAAAGTTTTAGTGGATATTTTTTCAGTTGATTCTAGTTTTATTTAGGTATAAAAACATCCCAATTAATAAAAAAAATCATCCCACAATTTTTACTTGATTAACTTAGGCATTTGGGTGCTTATATTAGCTCACTAGTTTAGTATTTTGCAAATCTGGTTACCTAGACCATTAATTTGACTTTTCCCCTTGCACAAGATGGGCTACTGAGTAGATATAAGATTGGAAAGGTAACATATACTCTTTCTCAACCTTCCACCATCTTTCCCCACCTTCATATCACTTCTAAGGTCCTTAGAATGATTTCGGATGCAATCTTGTAGCATCTTGTAGCAACCCCCTAACATCCTATAACACTTCACAAAATTGATCAGAACTTGGCTAGAATTGCCCCTTATGCCTATTTTTCACTTTTCATCACTTAGAAACATA
>APFE031437869.1:0-33560 GCA_000404065.3 Pinus taeda
GTATCTAAAAGCTACTATGTCTCCTTAATATCATCCCATCCATGTGGAGGGTCAGGTTTCTTAACTGTTGTTTGTCCATGCCATTAATGTAATTTTACCCTAGTTCAATATTCTTGTGTGTTCACTTTTGTAGTATGGTGTAGTTTTCGCTTAGTTAACAAGCCTAATATGTTAATCAACATCATAGGTTATGTTCATGGTTACACATGGGAGCTTAGGTTTTATTTTCATGTGAAATTCTTGGAAATACCTCATGGAAACATTTGTCTTTCACCATCAAATTGATCATAAGGAGGAAGCTTCACTCGTATTTTTATTGATTTCTCTTTCCATTAAGCAGTTGTGACAAATTCAAAACCAAGTGGGAAGAATTACAAAACCCCTCCAACAACCACTTCTCCTCTCTATTTATTTGAAATCAAACTCCAATGGCAAAATTTTGACATGAATAGTAGGATATGTACTTCACATCCTCAAATTGGAAAAGACTCTGCTCGGAGTTATGTAAAAGGGAACACCATTAATAGGCAGAGTGATTCATGCCCCAAAGTGAAAATAATAAATAGGACAACATGTATGACGTCAACCATATATATAGACACAAGTTACATACCTTTTTTTGTTTCTTATTATAGAAAATCCTATTGTATACATTTTAGAAAAGGATAACTAGATAAGAGACTAACTCAAAAAGGATTTGTGGAGATTATAATGCACGAGAAAAACTTCAACTACCTTGAAATTGGGTAGTTGAGTAACTCCCTAAACGTAGTAAATAACAACTTTCGAAATTGGTTATAATCTTAATGATAAGGTTTTTTAGTTTGGTGACCATAACTAATTGTAATTCACCATGAACAATTTTCACTATCGTTCTAGTATGCTAGAGATATCCATCGAAATCTGTCTTCCCAAATCACCTTTCAGATAAGAATTAACAATAGAGTACCATTACCTAATGATCATAGATTTATTTAGTGTAGAATGGATTCTATTCAATATTTCATATGTTCTTCCATAAATTTTATTGCAAGGTATGCTTGGGTTGTAAACTATTTTTCTTAGTTTTGAATCCAAAACATTTCTTTAGATATATGTGAACAATCACTTTGTTGCATGATGCATCCTCCAGGTGACCAATGCATCCATAGTTTGTTCACTGAATGAATTCTGATTGGTAGTAATCCTCCATAATAGCTCTGATATCTATATAAAAGTGACCAACCATTATTTTTCTTTGCATCTCCTTCAACCAAGATTTGACTATTGGAGATTCCAAGCCATCTTGAAGGTATTCTGATAATTATTATTTAGTCATCCACAGTAGTTCAGTGGGACATACTCTGGAACTTATAATTAAAGAATATAGGTGAGATTTTATGATAACATTGTACTATGAATCATCCAATCTCAAGACCTATTCGAAGCCCAATAAAGTCTATCAGTACTTAATTTCCACATATTATCCACATGAAATTATTGACCAATGTTGTTGTTTTTCTTCTGTTTCCCAACCATGGCTTGTGTCAACATATAAAAATCCTAATGAAATCCAATATTAGATAATGGAATTCCAAATGAAATCCAGTTTTAGATAATGGAGTTCCACCTTATCATCAGTTGGGTATGAAAGGCATGTTTTGGGTACAATAATTTTTACAGTTAAAAAAACTATGAAAAATCCATGGAATTCCATAAATTCAATTATGTAATATCTATTCTTTGTTAGTTAGCATATCCTACTATTATCTGAGTACTATTTGGTCAGTGATCTCCACCTACTCAAGAATTTAGGGGATCACAAACAATGTTAATTCCAAGAATGCACACATATATTACAATAGCAATCCCAATCCCAATAGAATTTTAATTAGCAAATTCAGAAATTTTCCATATTATCTTAATTTTTATTCCAAGCTTAATATGCAAGAAAGTTATAGACATTCCAAGACACATTGATTGGTACTATTCTAAATGGGAAACAAAAGAATTGAATGATTTTTGCTTCAAGTGTAGTTTCACATTCTTCAATTTCATGACATGACACTTTTAGTGAACATGAATGTTGCTTCTGATCCTTATCAAGAAAATATGCCATGCTTTCTAAATCAATTGGGAACTTCACATACAGCCCCTTACTGGATAGCAACTCAGCTCATTTACAAATTATCCCACCCTCATAATAGTGTCAATATCCATCACTTCAAGGGTAGGGGTGTCGAGTGAGTGCTCAACCACAAAGCCTGGACTTGAAATATCCTTAAAATTAGAAGAGTTGGGGCCAAGCTTGAGGGATTCCTTAAAAGACTTGGATGTAGAAATAGCAGGAGTATCCCCCTCCCTTGGCTCCACCTTTCAGCTCTACGATGAGGGATATTGAAGCCTCATTTGTGATGCCATAATGACATAAAAGGCATTTCTTTCATAGTATCATGTCTTTGTACATAATTATTAAAAGCATAGCTAAAATTCTTGTATGTTCTTGGATTTTGGTAGCAAGCTTTGCTACCGAGTCAGCCATTGACATCACAATACAAAGAGTCCCTTTTGATAGATGTTTTACAAATATGGTGAAAAGGTGCAGGTCTGAAATTAAAGATCCTTGCTTTACAAGTTCTATGTATGGGGAGAGAGTGACAAATGCATGTCTACCCTCTTCATTCTAGTAGAAATTTCTTACAAACATATTTTAGACATCCACCTTTCATTCAAACATTCTTCCAAACACTTTGCATACAACCTAAATGCCCTTTCCTACCAGACACTCTAGCATCGACCATGCCATAATAGAGGAGTCACTAGTGTAGAATGGTAAGAATATTTTATAACAGAGATGTGACTTATAGCATGGCCAAACCATGGGACCTCCCATAAAGTCGATACCCCCTGTGCCAGCCTGTTCCTTTGATAAACTGCAGTTAAACAGTCAACATATGTTTGTCTAGTAAAAAGTCTAAAACTATGCTTATCTTTTGGTTATTATTTTATTTTTAATAATTTTGCTTTTGGTATAAAATAATTATATTATTGTAAACTGTATATCTAAAAATATTTACATTACACACAAGTTCTAAGGTTCTAGAGGGTCGCCTGTTTCTTCAATTTCAACATCCTTCTTTCTGAAGGTTTGACTTTGAAGCCCATAATATCTGGAGTACTTTTGAGATGCCAAAGATTTGAATGTTCAAAACAAAATGCTATTGTTGTAGGGCTATAGCTTCAAAAACCATGCCTGACCTCTCGACCGATTTAACATTAAGCCCAAATGCAAATAAATCATTTGACTTGTAATGTTGACTTTTAGGCTGAAATGAGTTACTCTGACTTTAACAAGGTTGATCTCAAAAATTAAAACTCCTCTCAACTGCCTGGGCTAGGCCCAATTGACAATACACACACTCACACACTATGTTTGTAGTCTTACCTTTACATTGTCATCAACACTTTTTCAATGGCCAACAAAACAACCAAGAATAATCTGGAATCAAGAACTCATGGGGTTAGTAGGAGAACCATTTGGCTTTTGTTTCAGGTGGTGGATTGGGACCTTGCCATTAATATTAATTCAGTTATGGTTGCAGGGACTATTGAACATGGGAACAAGCTCCAACTTGATCTTTGTATGAGATCTCCAGCCAAGCTGGGCTAGCCAAACCACCTCCTAGTTAACTTTGTTGGATTCAATTGCTTTCTGATTTTATTTGTTATTACATTTAAAGAGGAAACACTTTAACACAAATCAAACAAGTAAATACAAAGTTAATTTGTATATGTCTCAAAGTTACTTTGAGAGTTTCATGGCATGCTTAATTTTGTATAAAAGTAAGGGAAAACTTGAAGGGTTGATCACAACAAACATGTATGGTCAATTATGATTATCATAGGTATATTAGTTTTGTTTGCACAATCTAGGACTAGCACACTTTGTTACTATTTTTAAAGGAATGTCATGATGGTTTATTGGTTTAACATCATGTACATTTAGTTGTGTCTATTAAAGGCCTGTCAGTTCAATGACAAAACCAATGGTTTGTCAACTTGGTGAGCTTAGTGAGTTACGTGTTAATCATCTCAGTGAAGAACATATCAGGTCAATTAGCTTAGTCGTTGACATGCACATTCCATTTTCACTATTAGTGACATGTTAGGTTGGATATTAGCATGTATTTTTGATTAACATTGTCTAGGAGATTAACCGAATGAACATGCATGTTTGACTATAATTGTGGGAGAAATGTTAGATAGGTCAACCCCATCAACAAAATTTATGTTCAATTGCACATGTTAGAGGCATGACACAATGGTCACTTCATTAGTAACATGTACATTTTGGTTATGACTATTAAAGGTGTGTTAGGTTGGTCAACTTGATCAATGACTTGTATGTTTGTTTACAATTATTAAAACCTCACTTGATTGTTAAAAGTGATAAAACATCCATTTAATGCTAACATCTACGCAAAAATTTAAACCCTTATCATCTTTTATAGATGAGAGAGTTAGGCATTTAAACCATACCAAGCAATAAAAAAAGCAACATGAGATATCATTTAGCACATCTAAGACCAAGGGCATGGGAAGTGATACACCACTACATGTGAATGACTAATGAGCACATGAATGTAACTAATGAATGGAAAATACTAGGTCCAGGCTAATAAGAAAAAATGTTGTCTGTACTGAACCTCACTTTTACCCAATTTTTTTTTAATGCATGTACCATACCCTTAAACGCGTATATAACCTAGGATTTTAATATGAATTTCATCCCCACACTATTTCATCAGTCCTAAGTCTACACCTTGTTATTTGTCCATTCCATAGTTTAATAAATCAATGGGTATGATCCGCCTTAACTAGGAGGATAGGGTCTAAATGGCACTATATAGAGGTTGCGACTTATTAGTCCCTGCCATCCTGACATGGGACTATACTAATCGAAAACGAGGATTTTAGTTTTATTTTAGTTCTTTATTAGTCCTGGATTATTAACTATAGACAACGTTTGTAGACACATATTGATTTATCATGTTATTTGGCCTCTTCCCGAGGCCCAAAGATAATCCAAAGCTAAAAGAATAGGTTGTAATTTTTTGTTTGTTTGATATTTTCAAACTCGTAAATACTACCTAAACTAATGTTGGCATTAGTCAAGGGCATTAAATGTTATCTCGGCGTAGGAACATGCTTGCATATACCAAAATATAAGCAGCGGGACATAGCATGTCGCTGGCTACACCACTTGGCAGTTGCACAACACGAGTCATCCGCGATATGCATGTACTACTTGTCAAGCCATCCGTGATCTGCATGTACTACTTGTCAGTGAGAAATACAAGACATCTGCATGTACAGACTACTTTTCAGTGAGCTATGTTTCAATGTTTAGTTTCTGAAGTAGCTCTGGTGAGGTGAGGTACATGGAAACCTCATCCAGTTTGGAAACAAAACACACAACATTAGGCAGAACCAGTAGTAGAAGAAGTGGAGGGAAGAGGAGGAATCATCAAATTTAGTTAGGTAGAGTCATCCCAACTTGGTCCTCTTGCCAAAAACTATAATTTGTAGGGAGCTAAAATTTCCCTCGCTCGAGGATATGGGCTTCAATTTCTGATTCTCTATTTTGAGCTTCTGGCGACGTCATATTGAAATTGAAGCCTTCAATTTGGAGTAGAGTACAGACAAAACCTTTTCCTTTATCATGTCGTCACCTGGCCAATTGATTGCACAGGTAATCCATTCATTCATTGGACAAGAATTTAACATAAACATCTCAAAGCATGGTGGTACGCAGGTAATTGGTACCATAGTCTTGAGAATTTCATAATGCTTTACTATTCATCTCTATGCTAAAAGGAAACCAAATAATATTTTATAATTCATACTATAATATTTTATAAT
The DNA here is from genome assembly GCA_000404065.3 of Pinus taeda. Classification (NCBI taxonomy): domain Eukaryota; kingdom Viridiplantae; phylum Streptophyta; class Pinopsida; order Pinales; family Pinaceae; genus Pinus; species Pinus taeda. The sequence continues at coordinate 5,902 of APFE031437869.1, forward strand.
AACTCCCCTTGCAAAATATAGCAAGGCATTCCATGTGTAGCAACTCGGTTATTTTAGCAAAAGACAAAGTCAAGGTTGAGGTTCGATGGGAACAAATGAAAAAATACAGGATTAGGTAAAAATCCCTCTCGAATTGGCCTAGGATTGCTAATAAATAATGCTTACTAAATTCATTTACTATTTATTCATACTTAATATGAAGTACATATGCAAAATACAAAGTACATCTGCAAAGTATAGAACTAACCTAATCACCTTTTTTTGGCTAAATGCTACCAGCGCTATCTATAGAATCTAGTTAAAGCAATGAGTGATTGGTTTCTTGGTTTTCTAAAATCTACTTTACTTACCTATAAGTATTGATCAATTCGAAATATTAGAGTGGTCATCTTATGTACGTAATATCGTGATGCCCAAAATAGGGCAAAAGATGGTAGGATCAACTAGATCTCCTCGTCGAGTACAAAGCAGTTAATCGAGCAACCAACTCAAGGTAGTTTGCAGAATTAGGGCAGAACAATTAATAGCAATTAGTAGAATTCAGGTAGGGTAGTTAAGGGCATATTCATATAACCATTTAAAGAAAGTTAGGCATTGAAGCCATGCCTACCCTCCAGGCGTACGAAAACTGGTTAGTCCCTCTTAGGTGGGTTCTTATGGCTAGGAGATTACCCATAATTAAGTTCAAAGGTAACTCTTATCATATATAAGGTAAGGGGATTCGATTGGGCCTTCATCTCATGTCTTGCGTATCTATTACCTCAATCTTCTGTATTACGTGTCCCAGGCTTACCCAATGCTAGTTGGAAGAGAGACATCATTTCAGTGTGCCAGTGCCAAAACTATTACCCAGATGTAGAGCGCATGAACTTGCACAACAAACCCAACCTCACACCACTATTCTGGTGTGTCCAAGTGTCCAGCTAGAGAGTAACTTGTGAATCAATTCCTGTGACACGAGAGATGCATGCATGGATGATCAACCTCACCACGGTTTAATTTTAATTTAATTTTACTTTATTTATTAATTATTTTTTTTAATTTTAAGTTTCGCATACATTAGATCTCCACAAATGTATTCAAATGTAATTTAGATATTTTAATTTATTTATTAATTTTTTTTTAATTATAACGTTTGCATACATTGTATCTCTTCGAATGTAATTTAGGTTCTTCGAATGTAATTTAGGTGCAGATCAATATTCTGATCTAAATCAATCAGGTGGTGGATAAACACAACAATCAGTCAAGCATCTAAGCTAGGAGTGTTGAACAATTTTTTGCTTGTGAATCATGGAGTCCGAAGAAAATAAGCCTTTGATTGTAGAGGATTTCAATAAAGCTATGGTTGATCTCGTACAAGGATCAGTTTTCTCAGTAAATTCAGTTGTCTATTTCTATTCATGATTCAATGTGCTTTAAACGCCATAAGGAGTACTTGTGGGGATAGAACTGGCCTTGTCTCTGCTTTCTGGTAAGCAACAACATCCCATATTTCTCTCATGGTTCTGATGAAAAGGTGTGAAATCTATCCTTGAACAATATCTAGTTGTCTTTCTTGTAAGGGGGGTTGTTGTTGTTATTTGAGCTAATTTGCCTTGTGCGTGAAATACACCTAAGTTGGGTTTGGTTTTAGATCTATGATACACTGAACATGGAATTTGGGATATTTTATAATAGATGCAAGTAGTATGGTTTATACAAATGGAGTACAACTTATCTGTTAATTTTGTTTTATTTTTGGGGTTCTCTCCAAATCCAACATTTTCATTGGGTTTGCATTCACTTTTATGATGAGGATGGCTAAAATTCGTAGCCAAGGGTTTTGAACCATTGTCGGGTTGGTGGGATCCATCAGGGGTCATACCTTGAGACAACCTTTGTTGCTTCAAACACCTTTTGCAATTAGTGAGTTGAACTCTAAGGTTCACATAATGATGATTGCAACTATGCATTTACATGTAACACACAAAGCTTTTCACCCACTATCGATGGCTTGCTTGAGGCCAAGATTATGTTCCTCACTATTTTGGTGAGACAATTACCCCTATCAAGGAGTTCATGTGAAGTAACATTAGCCCTTTTCTCGAAGTTAACATTTTGTGGGTGGTGGCATTTGAAAAAAGAAGACCATTGGTAAATCTTCCTATCTAATGACGAAGCATGCTTAAAAAAAAGGAGGTTTTAGTTGGCTTTGTCTCACACGGGGGCACTAAATCTGAAGTGAGAAATTTTATTATTATTAATAATTAATGTGTAATTTCAAGCACTCAGAGCTCAAATACGCACGAAATGTTTGCCCACACCCTAGACTGGTTTGGGAGATGGGGTATCAATAGACCTGGGACCACATGGAATTTCCTAAATAATAGTGACATAAGTAATTCACCAAACACTTGAGTTATAAGGTACCCTTCATGCCTCTAGTAAGAGTATTCATTGCCTCTCTTCATTGCTAAACCAATGTACTATAACTTAATTATATCTAAAAATATGTGTGAGCTCAAAAATGTGACATAGCATTTATGATTTTCAAAATGCCTATATGCAAACCACGATAGTGGCAGAGGAGGCCAAATGTCCGATTTGCATTGGGTACATATGTCATAGTGTGCATCCCCATCAACAAACCATGGACATTATTCACCATTCAACACATATCCAACACAAAGTGAGTAATTTGTTGCGTGGAATAGTTCTGTAAGGCATCTCATTGAATGGATCTAGATAGCACCATTTCAAAGAGGTCATTTTTGGACAGATTGGTAGGTAGCTTGTATGTTTGGTATTTCAATCATGTTGCACCCCACAAATTGTGTTGGTGAGCTAACCTAATCAACTTCACTATTTCTTACATTCTTCAAAAGCTAACAGACTTTCCTTTCCCACATGACCACTCTGTTCTTGTAGTATTCTTGACATTTTCTATATAGAGAAGTAGACATGCATTGCTAAATTGTGTGTTTAAAGTGCCAAATATGAGTGATTTTGTGAGAGGTTTTGTTGTTTTTTATTTCTTGTTTGCACCAAATTTTATGTTTTCCATTATTACCATCTTGGAAAATTTTCTGTTATGGAGGTTCTACCATAAGCTAGAGAGTTAGGATGCTGCATTGAAAGGGATCCTTACTTATGGTTTAGAGTTAGTTAATATTTAGTGTTAGGTGATAGAATGGAAAATATAGTGTGGCTATTTCAACTTCAAAGACTGGGCTAAAATAGAACTGAAATTTTTGTACAAATTCTACAAACAGAGACATAGCAACATCTCTTGTACAAAATGGAACTCCTTTCTTTCCTTCTCTTCATAGTGCAACTAAGCACAAAACTCTGCACTCCAAATAAACAATATCTCAAATTCTTCAATTTCAAATCTTGTACCATTATTCTATTTTCAGTTTGGTCAATTTTCGAGGTAGCTAGTTCTAGAATTGATCATATTTCACTTTCTTCCTCAATCTGCATCTAGAACTGGTCCTTATCTAACATGGTCTAGTTGATATGATTTGGTATTGATTTCCTATCATAATTCCCGTTCATAGTGCAATTAAGCACAAGATTTTTCACTTGATATGATTTGGTACTGAGTTCTTATCATACTTTATGTTCATAATGCAATTAAGCACATAATTTTGCACTCCCAATAAACAATAGTTCAAAGTTTTCAGATTCTAGTTGTGTTCTATCATTTTATTTTCACATGGCTAATTTTCAAGCTAGTATGTTCGAGAATTGCACAAATTTCACTTTCCTTTTTAATCTACGTTTGGATGTGGTCCTTATTTAACATGGTTGTTGAGGGATTTTCTCCCCTAGGGCTTTTGGGTGGAAACCCTAGCAGACTGAAAGTTGTCTAAATAGAGAAACACACATTCACACAACCATTATGCTATAATAAGCAAATTCTAAAGTAAGAAGGGCGTACCTCAGGTCCTACATTCGAGAAGTTCCTGAAGGGTCCAAACCCTTCTGCAAGTCCCTTTCGCTCCTTTGTCCTGTAAAACAACAAATTCCAAAGAATACAACAATATATGGACAAATACTTATAAAGAAATCATCTTTATGTTATAAAAGAAGGAAGTTAGTTATGAACTTGAAACTACCCTTCACATATGAGATTCAAACATGAACATCATAAACATAAAGAAGAAGCATATCGGGAACCAAGACGTGTTTCTTTATTATAGACAAATAGAATCGTAGAAGGAGTAAATCACCTGAGTTACCTTTTGCAGCTTCCAAGCAAAGCTTCCTTCCGGATCCGCCCAGCCTTTGGCCTTTGCATATTCTCCTTCGAAGACCTCTCCATGATGCGTTAACTGTGGATTGAAAGTTCCACACACAAGGAAACAAGGGTTTCCTATACAAATTGGGGAAGTGCAGAAGGCACAAGGGTCTTCAGACCTGGTCAGGGGAAAAATTTCAGTATAATAACCTTTCTCTCTCTTCTCTCCTCCCTTAGGCCTTCCCTTTGATGTCTTTTTATACCACTCCCAAAGTATTTTTTTAGTTAGGAGTTGTTTGGGAACAGTTGGGCCACGGGCACTAACAGGTGATCAACAGGTAAAACTCACGATCTCCGCTCGAAAATAAGGAGTTTTATATTTTTTCAAGTGTTTTAATACATATACACGGGTTGGGTATATGCAGACCCGCGTATACACGTGTCTAACTCAGGGCAATGTCGCGTACAAGGAATAAAACACTGTTTTTTAATTTTGGGACCAGGTCTGGAAGGAGGGGTTGCTCCGGGCCATGAGTGCAGCATCAAAAACCATAATAGTGAGATTTGTAGCTATAACAATGGTCTAATTGATATGATTTGTTGAGTTCTTATCGTACTTCAATCTAATGGTCTATTTGAATTTGCGAATAGGTAATGTATGAACTGAATTTGTTTGGTCATAAGGTCGACATTTTCCATGTTTCTTGAAGAATCATTTTTCTTTTCTTGAGCATTTGAACTACCAAAACTGAAGCCCTAGGATTCTTGGATCTTGAGGGTGTAAAGCCCAGAGTGGATAGATGGGTTAATGTATGAGAAATTTATTCATGTGAAATGCTACCCTTATCCTTTTGGACTTTTTCTTACCAAACTTCTTCCCATTTTATTACCCTCTACTCTCACCGAAGGAGGTGTTGTGGGGGGTTCTGCTTCTTAGATTTTAAAATGCCTTGTCTGTAAGGAGACAAATTGGTCCAATGATAGATTAGGGAGTTTTTTCTATAACTCATGAAAAATGATCAACTTAACTAGGCAGTGTGTCCTACAACGTCCAATTTCCCCTTTTGAATACTAACACACGTTTATTACCAGGAATGTAGTAGGAAATGGGGGATACTTATCCTTTGTTGTGGTTTTTGATGGCTCAAGTTTTGAATTTTATGAAGAATTTGAAAATAGTAAGCATATACAATGCTTAGCCTTCCCTCACAGGGTCAATATTTAATGAAATGATATGCTATCTCTTCCCATTCATATGGAAGAGACTCCCTTTTCACCCCATTTATGTTTTCTTCATACCTATTGTAGGATCTAAAAAGGTTGGTCTTGGCTTTGAGGTTGAGTACTCTATCATCCTTATCCCAAGGCTGTCCCCTGGGAATTACAGTAACTTCACTAAGAAATTATTCATTTACAAAGATCTTGAATCCCCTGAAAGTCATGTAGAATTCATGGCTTTTAGAGTCTTTCTCTTGGGAACATTAAGAATCCTACGAAAACTCTAGTGCTACTGCATCTTCGTATCCTTTGAACTTATTAAAGAAATCAAGCCAACCTACATTCCTAAAATCATCCACAACTTCATCATTAAGAGAAGCTTATAGAGGGAACTATCTCTCATAGTGGATCAATTTTTCAACCTAAGTGCTATCCATGGGATTCCTAGATATTCCCAAATATTCCCTGATAAAAATACCTTTTTAAACAAAATCACAATTATTATAAAACTTTGGAATATTACAACACAATTTTTTTTTATAAAATCCTTGCATATAACAAAAAAAAAAAAAATTAGTGATTAGTTACATCAATTTTTAGCTTAAGAGGGGAGATAAATTTGAAATTGCATAGCTAGTTATCAGAAATGTAGCAAGAAAATAATTATTTGTGAATGTTTTATGAATTGCAATGTAATTTTGTTTTACAAAATCTACACCTAATGCACATAAGGTTTGTCGTGCTCGTTCAGTTTTTTGGACAAGGAAATTATTCTTGATAATAGCACTGGATTGACTGATCTCAACTACAGAAACCAATGGAAACTTTGCACAGTCACACAGGTAGTGGAAAAAAAATCATTTTTGAGAGTGCTACCCATTTTTGCAAGTACAGTTATCACATACTACTACCTCACATAGTTGCGAACTTTCTTTGTTGAGCAGGAAAGTACCATGGATAGGAAACTCATGGGTTCGAGATTCTAGCGGCCTCCCTTTCTGTGATTTCACTCATTATCTTGAACTCACTGAAGGTATCGTGCATATTTTTTGAGCACTATAATTACTCTGTTGTTAGTGGCTACTAAAAAGTCGGGTATACCTCTCTGGGACCCAAGCATATAGATGTTCTTATAACCTAGTTCCTCATTTTCGTTAGTATTATAAGAGCCCTCTGGTTTAATAAAGGATTTGCTCATGTAAGATGGTTGGTTCATAAAAAAAATAGGTAGTTCAATGTTCTAAGTACCAGGTTGAGGGTTCATAGCATAGAGCTTCACTGGAACTACAGCCAGCATGCTCCTACTATCAGCCTGGACCATGGTGAGAACTCTAAAGACTCTCTATCTTAAGAAATTATCTCTTTCACAGCCTCTGGAATGGGTCTTGAAATAGGTACTATAATCGTTGTTTCTTACTATGTTGTTAGAGGTGCTTCCATTTGTTTAATTTGTGCAACACTACGAGCACGAACATGCAAGTAAAAAAGCTAGCTAGCTAGTATTGTTTTTGCTTTCTATGCTACTTTTGCCAGATACAGCTTGAACCAAAAACATCATAGGGCAGGTAGTAGCTATCATACATCCCCTCTTATTAATTAATGACATGTATACTACCCTAAATACCCTCTGTATCTCAACCATACCTTAGTTATAACGATAATGACATCTAATGCTCTTTCTTTAATACATAGCTATTGTATCTATTTAACTTGTACCACAAACCGAGTGGGATGTGTACTACCTCCATACCAATTGTTTTGTCATTAATTTCCACCAACCTGTATGCTATACACCTACTCAGTGGGAACAAAACCCAAGTGTTTAGAAGGTTGAGAAGCCTCTCATAACGCGGATGCACTATGCTCGATCTACGGTTCAGATTGTCTGTGTTGAGGTTGTCATTCTTCATGCAATCTACAACATAGAAGTGGAGAGGAGGGTTCACTCCTGTGAACAGCTACCTGGCCTCCATCTACCCTTGTTGTATAAAAGAGTGCAGATAATCCCCGCAACGACTCTACTAGGATACCACTCGAGGCAAAGTAGGTAATACATTTATTCTGTTTTTGTTTATTCATTATATCCATGAACTCTAATGTTTTCTTCCCTACAATGTTTAAAATCCAGTTCTGGCTAATTATTTCTTTTTCCTTCTATTTGCAGAGGAATACATAGACTTCCTCACTATTCTGTCTCTCCTTGCTTATGCGCTTTCTCGGACTCATGTGAGTACTACGTGGGTAGTTATGAAAATTCATTTTTGGCATCTAATTGTTTTAATTACCATTCCAACCCTTTTCTCTTTGATTCATCATATAGGATTTATGGGTGGCACTATGTTCACATGGCTTTTACAGGTAACCCCTTTTTCCCACGATTTGTCCCTTAGGACAAGGTTTGTATTTCTTTATCATTAGTCAGTTTAATTTTTCAATCATATTATTGATGCAAGTGTTTTCTTTTATCTCAGGTATGCCCACTTCGACTAGTTTGAGGCACATATGCGCAAAAAATTAAGCATATAACTCATGGTTGACTACTGGATAGGTTGGTGACCTCTCTAAACTAGGTTATGTTTCTTGTGGTCTTATTCCCATCGCTTGCACACCAAGAGAGAGACTCAACATCATGACATGGAAAGAGTTTGACTCTCATAAGCAGATCCAACTCCTATCTAAAGCTTCTAAAATCCCCCAGGCTAAAAGAAGAGGGGTCCTAAATAATAACTTTATAATGATGCTTCAGAAGAAAGGCAAAAACAATCAACCATGTTAGAGGCCATAGATATTTTCAGTTGTTTTGAACAATCCAAGTCTCGCCCATAAGAGGACCTTTCCATGAAAGGAGCGTAGGGTAGAAGAAATCAAAATTAGCCTGATACCACGCCCAAACTAAATATTTTTTCACCTTCCATTTCATCATTGCAACACAAAGCACAAGCAAAAGCCATCCCCAATATCTTGACAACCGAACCTTGTAGGAGTAGAATCTATCTCCAAACTTTGTGCTTATAAGAATTTTATTTTCAGGTGGACTCGTACCTTTTCAACTAGCACGCCATAGTATCCTTGGCCATCCATTGCTTGTCCAAGTGAGGGGAAATGACAGTGTGGTGTCTAGGCATACCATAAAGAGGAAAGATCCTTAGTCACATAGATGTAGAAGGGACACCCAATCCTCCATCCCTAGTCTCTCTAGAATAGACCTAGCTTATGGAATAATTAACTCCGTTTTAATCTTTACAAATCAGGAGGTAGAGATGGTATTTATTTCATCAGGTCATGGTCTTTGGTTTGTATTAATATCTTCTTTTCCAACCAATCTCTTATTCAAAATCCATATTTGTAGATATCAAGATTGGGTTGGGTGAAAATTATATCCTTGATGAGACTCACCTTCATGCTCAGGACGTGATGGCTGCTTGTGTAGATTTAAAAAATGTTTGCTTATGTCTACACAGTCGTTCTGTTCGATATCTGCACCAGATATATTTTGGATCTTCAATTGATTTTTTATATCAATGATCATACCTATCAACACTTCTTTTGACCCATCAAAACTGATAAATATCTCTTTCATTCAGTCATTTAAGCTATGCTGGATGTTAACCATTTTCATTATTTTTGCTTTCTTTGGCTCCTTTTAAAGGTTTTTCTTCAGTTTTAAAAAAGACATGATGTTCGTTATCATATTAACTGCAATCTTATTATATTTTGTGGTTGAGTTAATATATTGTCTTGTCAAAGCTTCATCAAGATCTTGTGGTAAGTAAGCAGCCAAGTGTTAGCACTCCAAGTGAATGAATTTTATTGACACTACCTGGGAATTTGTAAGATATAAACCTTTATAGCTTAATTTAGCCAATATTGTAGATATTTTTTGTTGTATAATGCTACTATTTCTTATTTTTGTTTACGGCTAGTGTGATTATATCTATTAATATTGTTATGAAATCTAGATTATTTTGTCTCTGCAATTTGCATGTAGAGATACTGAATAATATTTACCAATTCTATTGTACATGTGTAATGTTTACTAGTAGTTTTATTGTGTAGTCAGTTAGAGTGATATAACTTAAGCTGGAAGGGAAAACATTCTTCTTTTGAGGAAAATAGTTAGCAACTTAGTAGTAACCTGTGAGGTGCCAAAAGTCATAGGGGGCATTCCTTTGGGACTAAAAACAGATTCCATCTCCCATGGCATAGATATCGAATACACACACAATGTGTTGTTACATTTATGGTTCTGCATTACAAATTCAATGAGGGGATGCCAATACTGGATTGACTAGCATTCACAAGACCAACTAGTTTATGAAACTTCAAATGTGGACAATCCTAGCGTCCTTGAAACTAGCTCTTAACTAAGCAGATTACATGGATGTAAATTTTCTCTCAAATTCAAGCATATGTTTATCTGTATAGGGAACTACATAGGGTAGATGTTAACATCTAAGTGGATTATAAATTTTATCTTCTGATCCTCACCTTGGGATCCACATTCAGAATGCAATCACATTGTACAAGTTGTCATGTGAAGTTTCTAATTAAAGACTTTTGTGGGAAACATCATCCCACCTTCTACAAAGATTATTAATATTTTGCCCACTTTTTGGAACGACATAGGTTGAAAGTTGGTATCAAAGCATAGTATACCTTTAGTGGTCACTCCCGATAGTAATCTTACTATGGAGATTTCTACCTTTACCTTGGAAATAAGGCCTTTTGTATGCATCATTTATGTAAAGAATGTTTTTTCTCTATTGCCCAAATAAAAACTGTGTTTATAAAAAATTAAAATGTATAAATTCTCCATTTTAACTTTGTTCCACTATATATTGGATTTTTAGGCATTCTCATCATTTTTTGCCATGTTTTAGATGAAAGGGAAAGAAATTAATGCTGAGTGCAAGTTTGATGGACATTGCATGCAAGTTCACAACGATAAGTCTTGCATCCAGTTGTGGTCATGGTAAACTACTTCCTACCTATGCTTTTTTTTTGTGTATGACGATCTTCAAGAACAGATGTGATGAAAAAAAATATGTGGATACATGCTATGATAGGATTAAATCTAGTAGATGAACATTGTGTCATAACTAAAATTATTCCTGATTGCAGAGGATAGGAAGTGCAAATTTATTTGACAGTAGAGGAATGAGATAATAAATTCCAAAGGATATGATTTTAGAACTCATAATTGTCTTGTCTTAGACATCATTATATGATTTTGACAAATTTAGCATGTTACTGGCATAAATTTTATACATGCAATCTTTTCCCTGATATTTTGAAGTAATTTGCGATATATTGTTTTCAAACAAATTAGCAGGTTATGTTTCAAAGATAGAATATTAGTTTTAAACAATCCTCAAATTTAGGTGGAACAACTTTTTTTTATTGAATTGGGGAGTTGTAAAAAATTCCATCTTTGCCTTCACACTTTTTGTTTGTCACAATGCCCAATGACATAATATTTGTAAATAAGAGTCTTAAGCTATGGAAGCATTGAATTATTTATAAATGGTGCTTCTCAAAAACTCTCTTATGAATAGGCCACAACATAAAACTATATCCAAAACATGTTGGAAATTTATGAAATTAGTAGGAAACTTGAAATTTCAAATGAAATTAAGATTGGAATTATATTTTAATAAATCAAGATAGAAAATACATAAGGTACTTGGTGATGTAGTCTTTCTACTTTCACTACCATATCTTGAGCTGCTTGTCCCTCATTGATCCTATCACTAACTCTCCTTACCCACTGGAATTACAGTAGGAAGCAATAGAGAATCGTATCTCAAACATGCTCGCAGATTATGAGATTAGTAGGAAACTTGAAATTTCAAATGGAATTAAGATTGGAATTATATTTTAATAAATCAAGATAGAAAAGACACAGGGTACTCGGTGATGTACTCTTTCTACTCTATCAATCATATCCCCAGCTGCCTGTCCCTCCGTAACCCTATCACTACCCCTCCTTACACTCTAGAATTATAGCAGGAAGCAGGCAGATGCTTGGCGGGTGGTCTTTCTTTATTGGCATCTCTCCAATTCCTGAAGATGCTTTTATAGCAAAGGCTAAACCAAGGGTTATGAAGTCAAGTAATACAAACTAAGAGGGTTTTCATTTATATGGAGGAATTGTAGTCAAGCCATACACTGATGTATCATGACTAGTCCAAGTAGATCCTTTAGGTTAATGAGAGTACATGAGGGCCCTTATGTAAGATGCACCATCGACATTACGAAGATGTAGCCAAAAGATAATGTGCAACCGTAGAATGATGAAGGAAAATTATAACATGAGATTATAAGAAAATAGGATTAGGTAGTGAGACTTCTATTGAATGAACAACCCATCATGTTTTCACATTATAACATGCAAGTCATGAATTAACAAGCCATAACATGTGCCATACAAAATTTGTAGTTATAGCTGTGAATTCCCCAATATTCCAGATTACAAAAAAGAAGAATGACTTCAGAGGGATAACAACCTCATTCTTAGTTCCTTCTCATGTGCAGTGTGATAGTTGTTGATTTTATAAAAATTCTGCCATAAAAATTGCCAAAACAAGAAAGTGTATGAGCTTGCACACCAAGAGAGAGACTCGACATCATGACATGGACAGAGTTTGAATCTCATAAGTAGAGCCAAATCTTGTTTAAAGTTTCTAAAATACCCTAGGCTAAAAGAAGAGGGGTCCTAAATAATAACTTTACAATGATGCTTCGGCAGAAAGGCAATAACAACCAAGTGTGTTAGATGCCATAGATATTTTCACTTGTTCTAAACAATCCAAGTCTCACCCATAAGAGGACCTTTCCACAAAAGAAGGGTAGGGTTGAAGAAATCAAAATCAGCTTGATACCATGTCCAAAATAAATATTTTTGCAGCTTCCATTTCATCATTGTAACATTAAGCACAAGCAAAAGCCCTCCCCAATCTCTTGACAACTAACCCTTGTAGTAGTAGAATATATCTCCGAAATTTGCGCTTAAAAGAATGTTATTTTCAGGTGTACTGGTACCTTGTCAACCAATAGGCCACAAGATCCGTGGCCATCTATTTTTTGTCCAAGTGAGGGGAAATTTCGGTGGGGTGTCTAGCCATACCGTATATATGAAATATCCTTATTCATGCAGATGTAGAAGGGCTACCCAATCCTCCATATCCAGTCTCTCTAGAACAAACTTGGCTTATGTAATAGATAACTGCATTTTAATCTTTACGAATCAGGAGGCAGAGATGGAATTTATTTCATCAGGTCATGGTCTTTAATTTGTATTAATATCTTCTTTTCTACCCAATCTCTTACTCAAAATCCATATTTTCAGATCTCAAGATTGGGTTGGGAGGAAACTCACCCTCATGCTCAGGACATGATGGTTGCTTGGGTAGATTTAAAAAATGTATGTTTACATCTGCACAGTCGTCCTCATCGATATCTGCGCCAGGTTTTTTTTTGGATCTTCCATTGATATTTCATGTGAATGATACCTATCAACACTTCTTTTGACCTATCAAAACTAATAAGTATGTCTTTCATTCAGTGATTTAATTTCTAGTGGATGTTAACCATTTCTGTAATTTTTGCTTTCTCTGACTCCATTTAAAGGTTTTTCTTCTTTTTTAAACAATATATGATGTTCGTTATCATATTAATTGCAATATTACTATATTTGTTGCTTCAATTAATATGTTGTATTGTCAAAGCTTCATTAGGATCTTGTTGTAGGCAAGTCGGTCAAGTGTCAGCACTCTAAGCGAATGAATTCTATTGACACTACTTGGGAATTTGTAAGGCATAAGCCTTTATTGCTTAATTTAGCCAATACAGTAGCTTCTTTTTTTTAATACTGTTATGACATTTTGATTGTTTTGTCTGTACAATATGCATGTAGAGATACATAATAATTTTTACCAATTCTGCTATAGATGTATAATGTTTACTAGTAGTTTTATTAGGTAGTTGGTTATAGTGATATAACATAAATTGGAAAGGAAAGGCATTCTTCTTTTGATGAAACAGTTAGAAACTTAGCAGTAATCTATGATTTTCCAGAAGACTTACGGGGCATGCCTTTGGGACCGAAAACAAATGTGATCTACCAAGGCATAGATATTGAATACACACAAAATGTGTTGTTACATCTATGGTTGTGGATTACAAATTCAATGATGGGATGCCAATACTAGATTGACTAGCATGTAGAAGACCAACTAGTCTATGTAACATCAAATGTGGACAATCCTAGCATCCTTGAAACTAGTCCTTAACTAAGCAGATTACGTCGATGTAAATTTGCTCTCAAATTCAAGTGTATGTTTATCTGTATAGGGAACTACATAGGGTAGTTGTTAACCTCTATGTCGATTAGCAACATTATCTTCTAATCCTCACCTTGTGATCCACATACAGAATGGAATCACATTGTACAAGTTGTCATGTGAAGTTGCTAATTGAAGACTTCTACTGGAAACAACATCCCACCTTCTTCTACAAAGATAATTAATATTTTTCCCATTTTTTGGAAAGGAATAACTGAAAGTTGGTATCAAAGCATAATATGGCTTTACTAGTCACTCCCAATAGTAATCTTACTATGGAGATTTATACCTTCCCCTTGGAAATAAGGCCTCTTGTATGCATCATTTATTTATGTAAAGAATGTTTGTTTTCTATTGTCGAAATAGAAATAGTGTTTATAAAAGCATATGATGTATAAATTCTTCGTTTTAACTTTGTTCTACTATATATTGGATTTTTAGGCATTCTAGTCATTTTATCCCATGTTTTAGATTAAAGCGAAAGAAATTATTGCTTAGTGCAAGTTTGATGGTGATCGCATGCAAGTGCACAAATATAAGTCTTACATCGAGTTCTCGTCAAGGTAAACTACTTCCTCCCTGTGCATTTTGTTGTGTATGCCGATCTTCAAGAACAGATGTGAAGCAACAAAATATATGGATACATGCTATGATAGGATTAAGTCTAGTAGATGAACATTATGTCATAACTAAAACTATTCCTGATTGCAGAGGATAGGAATTGCAAATTTATTTGATAGCATAGCAACGTGATAATAAATTCCGAAGGATATGATTTTATAACTCATAATTGAGTTGTATTAGACATCATTATATGATTTTGACAAATGTAGCACGGTACTCGCATAAAGTTTTTACATGCAATCTTTGCCTTGATATTTTGAAGTAATTTGTGATATATTGTTTGCAAACAAATTAGCATGTTCTGTTTAAAAGCTAGAATATTAGTTTTAAACAGTCCTCAAAAGTTAGGTGGAACAAATTTTTTATGGAAGTGGGGAGTTGTTAAAAAATTTCATATTTGCCTTCACTTTTTTTATTTTGCAGAATACCTAATGACATAATATTTGTAAACAAGAGTCTTAAGCTATGGAAGCATTGAATTACTTATAAATGGTGCTTCTCAAGAACTCTCTTATGAATGGGACAAAACAAAGAATTGTATCCCAAACATGCTGGAATTTTATGAAATTAGTAGGAAACTTGAAATTTCAAATGAAATTAAGATTGGAGTTACATTTTAAGAGATCAAGACAGAAAAGACATAACTCTTCATGTAATTCTTTAAAGTGTGCTACCTCAATGGAAGAGCACTTGCCTTACAAGTAGGAGGTTGGTGGTTCGATTCCGTTGTGCGCTAACATGAATTAATCAACAATTTTCTAGTTTATTTTTAATTAAATGCTTTTTATATCGATTTATTTCAATGGTGAGATATTTCTAGATTCATTGTTTTATATTGTCTCTAGAGAGATACTAGCGAGTATTAAAGAAATATTGACTCTAATCAGATTGTTGTCTCTAGAGAGACAAAAATGAAATTGTCTCCTAAGGGACAAAGAATGCTTGTGTTATATATTGTCTTTATAGAGACAATTTTTAAAGACAATAATCTTTAAGACAATATTTTTTAAGGAAATAATCTTTAACATAATAATTTTTAAGACAATAAAATTTAAGACAATAATTTTTGACACACCCTCTTAAAGACAATATAGAAGTTTTGTTTTGTCTCAATTAAGACAATTTACCCAAAAATTGTCTCAAATATTATCTTAAAACCCCCCTTTATGTAGTAGTGTATCTATGTCTTGAGGCTGACCATCACATTCTTTAATTATTTAGACGGTATTAATTTGATTCTTTTTAGTATTTACACATTATCTTTTCTCTTGTTAGATCACTTCTTCCATCTATATCTTGAAAATGAGAGTGAATGGTTTGAAATTCAACTCAAAAATATGATGTAATCAACCCAAAAAAAAACCATTATGTAAACATCCTTTTTCTCTTAAATGTGTTATTTTTTTTGTTGAATTCAAATTGCAGATACATACATACATGGCTGCGAATGAAACTTTAGCAGCCATGGCCAAACACACTGGAAAGTTTGGCATAAAGATTTACTAGGGTGCTTCTTCGGTGGTAAATACCATAACAATTCGAGAATTTTAAAAAACAATATTTGAACATTTTAAATGTAATTACGACCATAGGCATCCCCTATTGGAATTGGTCATTTTAATCCATTTTTTAATTAATTTTTTGATTTGATGGTCTAAATTGAAAGATGTCAATATATTCTTGTAGTCATCCCTCCATCAATAGCTGGAATTCACACGATTAACTTCCATGCATATCTAAATGCCATGTTTAAACCATACTTAAATGCCTATTTTTCATAATGACGTATCATAACTACTAGAAATAAATTTTAAAACACATGCGCTGAAACGTCATTATAACAATTTGCATTCAATCATTTTCCAAGTGTAATATTCATTTCATTACTTCATCCATACCTATGCGTTCTGATGGGGCCAGCCCATGTGGACCCGCCGTCGCTCCCTTTCTCCCTAACTTGTACTGTTGTGTGATATTGAATTGCGCTGGATGTTGGTCAGAGATATTTTGATTTCCAATCTTTATGTAATTAATGGTCTTTTACGAAAGGTTTGGTTGGCAGTGTATGCGATGGACACCTGTATTTTTCCTAGGGATTCTAAACCCCACCCTTGTATTGGGTTTCCGCCACCTTCGAGTTCATTTGGTCCTGTGTTGGTTTGTTGTTTCCTTCCGTGAGCTCTCGGCGATTTGGTGACTATTTACAGTGGTTTCTTCCTACAAATGATTTGTCTTCTATTGAAAATTGGTTCACGGGTTCTGTATGATACCAGTTGGTGGTTTGCCGCTTCGATGAGAACCTGTTAGTCGTTCCGGGGTTTTGTATGAGTCTGTTGAGCTTGTGTGCTTGCGACGGTTCTCACAGCGTTGGTTGTCCGGTTCCTCTGGTGGAAGTGTCTCTGTATTTAGCAGGATTTGAATGGCGTCCTCTGTCCAATTTATAGTCTGGTATTCGCTGTCGTTGTCTTCGTGTATTGATTCTCCAATTGAGCATGGCTCTGGTCCCATTCTACAGTGATGATTCGCTTAGCACGGCCTCACCAAAAAAATGGCTCTGTTCGTCATCGTTTTGGTTCCAATGCAACAGGTAAATATGCTCTCTCTGCTATTGCGTTATTTCTATTCCTTCTTCCGCTTCTAACAACTTAGCTCCTTGCGAGCAGGGGAAAGAAAAAACGATTGGTGCTCAAGTTGGTCACAGCCTCTTCACTTGTATGGTCACGGATCCTATCCTTGGTAAGAGAATCCTTCGTGACCTTTCTTATTATGAATTTATGTGGAAATTATACAGGCTCTTTCGCTGTTTCTAATCCTCGTCTTGTGGTGTGTCTTCACAGGTGTAGCGACCGAGGGTTTCGGTGCTAGGGCCTTCGACTACTCCCATACAGTTATGGGTAGCTTTATTTTGTCTGTCTGTTTCTATTTGTCTGCGTCTCTCGGTGTATGAGTCAGTTGGGCTGCAGGTTTTTGAGTCACTGTTATTATGGAGTCTTCTCTTGATAGGGTCTTTGTTGTATGCTGTAAGTGTTGGCTTGGAAAAAAAATGTATGGAATTTGGGCTTATGTGGATGAGGGTTACAGTTCCCAATCTGCAAACTGGGTTTTGTTCTCAAATCGTTTTTGAATATGGAATATGAATGGCTATTTGTTGAAAGAGTTATAAATGAATATCTGGAATTGAAAGTTTGTTATGCCGTAAGGGTTTGCATACCTGGTTTATATGATGATTGTTCTCTTCTCTGCGTTAGTAACCTTGCCTTTTCGTATGTAAAAGAATGACGAATGACTCCCGTTGGACGTTGTGGTTTCTCGGTTGTGACTGTTTGCAGACAAATGTTGTTCTTTTTTTTTTGCACTCGATAAATTCGATGTTCGGAGGTTTCTTTTCTCTGACTTCGTTCTATGACAAAACTTTTATGATATTCATATAATAGTTTCTCTGTTAAAAGAATTCAAACATAAATGGAACACTGTGAGGATATATGGACAGAAAATTGTTTTACTATTTGTATTCCTTCTCTGAGTATTACTCCTATTCTAAAACTTTCTTTTGTGCTTAGTTTTTCCCTTTAATAGCCCTGTTACAATTGTTTTAACTGTTGGAAGTTCGTCCAGTTTGTCAATTAGTTACAACAGTTAGTTTTCATACTGAATTTGTTTGATTTTCCCGTACATTCTTTTATCATGACTTTCTACAATAACAACTCATTTGTCTCAAAACAGTGACCCTAATCTAATCATTACATTTCCTAATTACTTCCTATTACAGTATCTCTAAATAACTTAATAAAAGAAAACGATAAAGAAAATAAAAGGAAACAAGTATGTTTCCCACTACATGAATCAATCCCTTTGTCCTCTTCAGAAACCATATTCCTTTACTAGCGCCTTCGTCATGTCAGCTAGATGCTCCTGCATCAAGCTCCCGGGGTAAAAGAAATTCATGGCTCCATTCCATGAGCTCCTCCACTGAATAGTCAGCTTTTCGTATCTGTGTTGTGTCGAGCCATGAGCTATCCTCCATTGGACGGTCTCTCCACTTGACGAGGTATCATAGATATTCCTTCCTGCGTGTCTTCCTAGCTACCTCTCTGCTGAGAATCCCTTTAATCTCATGGGATTGAGCCAAAGGCATATGTCTCACCCAAGAACTGTCTTTAACTTGGGTGTCCCATTCTAGTTGTACCACACTATCTTCCTCCGCTTGGGCAGCATATGGAAACAGGTCCACCACATTGAAAATAGGTGATATGCCTATATCAGGTGGTAGCTGAATTTCATAGGCGTTGGCTGAGAATTTGCGCAGAATTTTGCAGGGGCCAATTTTTTTAAACTTTAGTTTATTGTACGTACCCTTAGGAAACCGTTCCTTGCGCAAATTCGCGAGGACATTATCTCCGACATTAAATTGTACTTCCCGTCGCCTTGAATCTGCTTGTTGTTTGTACTTCTATGTGTTATCCTACAATTTCAATTTTACCTGTTCATGTAATTCGTTCATTGCTTCGGCAAAATCTTCTCCATCTGTGCTTCTCCGTTCTAGTTTCCCCAAATCTCGTAATTCATGTACTCCCCGAGGGTGCATTCCGTACAAGATTTGGAACGGGCTATGTTTGGTGCTACGATTAGGCGAATCATTATAAGCGAATTCTACCTGTGCGAGAGCACGATCCCATAATCGTGAATTTTCCTAGTCAAACTTTGCAACAGATTTCCCAAACTCCTGTTTACCACCTCCATTTTCCCATCAGTCTGCGGATGATATGTAGAGCTGAAGTTCAGTTGTTTGCCCAGCATTTTCCACAGGGTGCGCCAAAAATGTCCTGTGAACTTTACATCCCTATCCGAAACGATAGAATTTGGTAGGCCATGTAATCTAACAACTTCCGTGAAAAACAGGTGAGCTACATATGTGGCATCACTAGTTTTCCGACAAGGAATAAAATGAGCCATTTTCAAAAATCTATCTACCACCACCATCACTGAGTCATACCCCCATTGTGTTCTAGGCAGTCCTAAGACGAAGTCAATGCTGACTGAGTCCCATGGTCTACTCGGAACTAGTAGTGGTGTGTAAAGTCCAGCATTTTGACTGTGTCCTTTCGCCAGTTGGCAAACTTTACACCTGTTCACGTATCGTTGGATATCTCTGCACATTCGGGGCTAGTAATAAAAGTGCCCGAGCTGTTCCAATGTTTTATCTATGCCAAAGTGATCGGCTAGACCACCACTATGTTTCTCCCGTATAATATTTTCCCTCATCGAACAGTCTGGAATACACAATTGTCCACCTTTAAACAATAATGCTTCCTGTAAGTTGTAGTCCAGCCATGGACTTGTATTCCTCAATACGGGACATTGGCATGCTTCAAAGGCTTCTTTGAAATCCGTGTCGATCTGGTACAAATCCTTTAGACGTTCGAATCCCATCACCTGTATTCTGCTCTCTTGCAAGAGTAGAACTCTTCTGCTCAAAGAATCTGCCACTTTATTTGCTTTTCCACTAATATGTTTTAGCATTAAGGTGAAACTCTGTAAGTAATACACCCATTTGGCGTGCTTTTGGTTCAACTTGTGCTGTTGCATTAGATATTGTAACGCTGAATTATCATAAAACAATACAAACTCGTTTCCCAGTAGGTAATGTCTCCAAAGCTTTAGATCTTGGACCACGGCATAAAATTCCTTGTCATACGAGGAATATTTCTGCGTGCTTTCGTTTAATTTTTCACTAAAAAATGTCACTGGTCTGTCTTTATGTCTGAGCACAACGCTAATAGTTGTTCCACTTGCGTCACACTAGACCTGGAAAAGTTTGCTGAAATCGGGTAGCCTCAAGATTGGTCTCTCCGTAATCTTCTGTTTCAGATGCTGAAAACTGTCCTCCGCTGCACTAGTCCAACAAAAAGGTTGGCTGGCCTTCTTGATGGTGTCCAGCATTGGTGCACAGATTTCACTAAAATTTCTAATAAACTTCCTATAAAAGCTTGTCAATCCATCGAAGCTATGTACCTCAAACAAGCTCTTGGGTGATGGCCAATTTACGATTGCTGCGATCTTTTCCGAATCCATCTTCAATTCATTTTCTGCGACTACAAACCCCAAGTAAACCAGTTCTTTCTGTAGGAAAGTACATTTTCTCAAGTTTATCAGCAGTTTGTTCTACTGTAACTTCTCTAGCACCCTTTGAACCTGCTGAATATGTTCTTCCCTGGTCCTCCTAAAAGTCAGAATATCGTCAAGGTAAACTATCACAAAATTTCCAATAAATTCTTTTAACATCTCATTCATCAGTCTCATAAAAGTACTAGGGGCGTTGTTCAAGCCAAACGGCATGACTAGCCACTCGTACAACCCTTCATTAGTCTTGAAGGTTGTTTTCCATTCATCTCCTTCCTTGATTCTGATCTGATGATATCCACTCTTGAGATCAATCTTCCTAAAATAGGTTACTCTCCTAAGACAATCCATCATGTCATCCATTCTGGGTAAGGGAAATCTATACCGTATAGTGATTTTGTTGATAGCTCGTGAATCCGTACACATTCACCATTCTCCTCCCTTCTTTGGTGCAACTACTATTGGTACCGCACACGGGCTCAAAATCTCTCTGATCAGTCCCTTATCCAGTAATTCCTGTACTTGTTTACGAATCTCTTCATTGTCTTTCAGGCTCATTATGTATGTGGCCTTGTTCGGTAGACTTGCACCAGGTATAAAATTGATATGATGGCTGATACTCATTCTAGGTGGCAGCTTGTCTGGTAGATCGTCAACCACAATATCCTTAAATTCTTCAAAAAACTCTTGTATCTCTGTAGGCAATTCTGATTTTTCTGTATTCAGTGACACAGCTTTTGTCCTCCTCACCACCGCATAGTTCACCTCGTTTTCTTCAATCTGTCTAACAAACTATTTTCATGCTATTAACAAATTTTTTGTTCCACTTGACTCTGTTGTATCCTCCTCCTTGATGGGTACAAGGGTATGTTTGACTCCATCATTCACAAACTTATAACAATTGGTTTTCCCATCATGTGTCACCTTCTGTTCATACTACCATGGTCTTCCTAGCAGTATATGGCATACATCCATTGGCATGATGTCGCAGAAAACTTTGTCTTGGTACTTGCCAATGTGAAATTCGGCTTCACATTGCTCATCAACTAGTAACTGGTGGCCTTTCTGTAGCCACGACGCCTTGTAAGGTGTGGGATGTTTAAGCCACCTTAATCCCAATTTTTCTACCATCTCGGCAGCAACTAAGTTATCCGTACTCCCGTTGTCTATGATTAGTTTGCAACACTTTCCATGTGATTTGCAAACTGTTCGGAACAGTGCCTTCCTTTGGTTTTGTTCCCTCATTTCCTTTGCTGGATTTAACAACACTTTGTTCAGAATTAATGCCTCCCCTGTTTCTGCCACATTTTCTACTTCTCGGGGCTGTAATTCAACTTCCTCAGGCTGTGCAACAAATGATCCTTGCTGGCCGGTATGCTCAACTTCCGGGCATTCGAAGGATTTGTGCCCCCACTTATGGCACCTGTAGCACTGGACATTTTCCCATCTGCCGTGACCATTTCCTCTTCCTTGCTGATATGGCCGACCTCCTCTAGTGCTATCCCCCTTCTCTGTTATCCCTGAACTTTTGGAGTTGCTGCCTTCCTCACTGTTAGTGGTAGTTCTCCCTCTGCCATAGGACTATCCACGTCCTCTACCATTTCCTCGTCCTCTCCTCTTGTTCTGTTTCCGATTAATTTTCTCTTCTGCCTTTACAACACTTTGAAAGTCTTCTTCTATATTCCTTGGGGAAAGAATACTGATCTCGTCCAGTACTTCCATGCTCAAACCATTAACATATCTTGCTGTCTTCTCTGTAGTATCGTCAGTATAACCAGCCCGTAAATTTACGCGATAAAATTCCTTTGTGTATTCCTTTATGGTCATACCTTTCTGCCTTAGATTTTGCACTCGTCGATAAAGTTTGACCTAATAGTCTTTAGGAAAAAACCCGCCCTTCAGTTTTGCCACCATTCTCGGCCACTTTTTTATGGGTAGTTTGTTCATCCTCTTCCTGTCTGCTTGGACGTTATCCCACCATAAAGCAGCGTGTCCTTCTAGCTTGGTTGCAGCAAATCTAACTCTTTTATCCTCACTGATCTCTTCATTTTCAAAATACTTATCTAAATCATTTACCAAATCCAGTAGAACATCTGTGGATAGACTGCCATCATAATTAGAAATATCACGTTTGGGTTTGCTACTGGCTAACAGCACTGATCTCAACAGTCTTATCTCCGGGGCCTCTTCTTCTGACCCTTTTGTGGCAGTTGTTGCTTCATCCTCGCCATCATGTCCTAGTTCTAGATCTCTTCTTCTTCCTGCCTCCACTGCTTCTAAGCGAGCAGTAAGGACCCTCAACTCTTCTCTCAAGGCCTTGTCTTCTCCTCTACGCGCACCTCTTCCACGTCCCCGTCTTTGTACTTCCATTTTTTTCTTAATCAACTGCGCTGATACCACTTGATGGGGCCAGCCCACGTGGTCCCTTCGTCGCTCCCTTTCAACCTCACTTGTACTGTTGTGTGATATTGAATTGCGCCAGATGTTGGTGAGAGATATTTTGATTTCCAATCTTTAGGTAATTAATGGTCTTTTACGGAAGGTTTGGTTGGCAGTGTATGCGATGGACACCTGTATTTTTCCTAGGGATTCTAAACCCCGCCCTTGTATTGGGTTTCCGCCACCTTCGAGTTCATTTGGTCCTGTGTTGGTTTGTTGTTTCCTTCCGCAAGCTCTTGGCGATTTGGTGACTGTTTACAGTGGTTTCTTCCTGCAAATGCTTTGTGTTATGTTGAAAATTGGTTCACAGGTTCTGTGTGATACCAGTTGGTGGTTTGCGGCTTCGATGAGAACCTGTTAGTCGTTCCGGGGTTTTGTCTAAGTCTGTTGAGCTTGTGTGCTTGCGGCGGTTCTCACAGCATTGGTTGTCCAGTTCCTCTGGTTGAAGTGTCTCGGTCTTTAGCAGGATTTGAATAACTGGTAAGATTCATACCGTGTTTTATGTTAAGTTTTCCTGGGTTCAATGTTCGATTTTTTTTGTTATGTGTTCATCCTCTATGCATCCTCTGTCCGAATTATAGTCTCGTCTTCGCTGTCGTTGTCTCCGTGTATCGATTCTCCAATTGAGCATGGCTCTGGTCTCATTCTACAGCGATGATTCGCTCAGCACGGCCTCACCAAAACAATGGCTCTGTTCGTCGTCGTTCTGGTTCCAATGCAATAGGTAAATATGCTCTCTCTGCTATTGCATTCTTTCTGTTCCTTCTTCCGCTTCTAATAGCTTACCTCCTTGTGAGCAGGGGAAAGAAAAAATGACTGGTGTTCAAGTTGGTCACGACCTCTTCACTTGTATGGTCACGACTCCTATCCTTGGTAAGGGAATCCTTCATTACCTTTCTTATTATGAATTTATATGGAAATTATACAGGCTCTTTCGCTATTTCTAATACTCGTCTTGCGGTGTGTCTTCACAGGTGTAGCGACTTAGGGTTTCAGTGCTGGGGCCTTCTACTATTCCCATACGGTTCCAGGTAGCTTTACTTTGTCTGTCTTTTTATGTTTGTCTGCGTCTCTCGGCGTATGAGTCAGTTGGGCTGTAGGTTTTTTAGTCACTGTTATTATGGAGTCTTCTTTTGATAGGGTCTTTGTTGTATGCTGTAAGCGTTGGCTTGGAAAAAAAATGTATGGAATTTGGGCTTATGTGGATGAGGGTTACAGTTCCCAATCCGCGAACTGGGTTTTTTTCTCAAATCATTTTTGAATATGGAATATGAATGGACATTTGTTGAAAGACTTATAAATGAATTTCTGGAATTGAAAGTTTATTATGCCGTAAGGGTTTGCATACCTGATTTATATGATGATTGTTCTCTTCTCTGTTTTAGTAACCTTGCCTTTTCGTATGTAAAAGAATGAGGAATGGCTCCCGTTGCACGTTGTGGTTTCTCGGTTGTGACTGTTTGCAGACAAACGTTGTTCTTCTTGTTTTCACTCAATAAATTCGATGTTCGAAGGTTTCTTTTCTCTGACTTCGTTCTATGACCAAACTTTTATGATATTCATATAATAGTTTCCTTGTTAAAAGAATTCAGACATAAATGGAACACTGTGAGGATATATGCACATAAAATTGTTTTACTGTTTGTATTCCTTGTCTGAGTATTACTCCTATTCCGAACCTTTCTTTTGTGCTTAGTTTTTCCCTTTAATAGCACTGTTACAATTGTTTCAACTGTTGGTAGTTCATCCAGTTTGTCAATTAGTTACAACAATTAGTTTTCATACTGAATTTGTTTGATTTTCCCGTACATCCTTTTATCATGACTTTCTACAATAACAACTCATTTGTCTCAAAACAGTGACCCTAATCTAATCATTACATTTCCTAATTACTTCCTATTACAGTATCTCTAAATAACTTAATAAAAGAAAACGATAAAGAAAATAAAAGGAAACAAGTATGTTTCCCACTACATGAATCAATCCCTCTGTCCTCTTCAGAAACCATATTCCTTTACTAGCGTCTTTGTCCTATGAGCTAGATGCTCCTGCATCACATTCCTTTGTGAAAGATATGCGGACTTGGATTTTAACTGTAGTGGATGAATTAAGGAATGATAAATGGAAAAGTGCAGGAAATAGGCTAAGGTTTTGTGCCTACTTGCTTGAAATGGCTGGCAGTTCATATTCTTCCAACAAAATGAATTCAACACAGCTTACATTATGTTTCTAATGTGATAAAGCATGTTCAATTTCATCAAAATTGCCAATATTGAGATTTCCATTTCATATGTTATATTTGATTGATAAATTCACTCATATTTGATTTCATAGATAGGTTTTCCGAGTTCAAAGTTTGCCCAGTTTTCTCAAGTTTGAGGTTTGAGTTCTTTTTCATATCACTGAACTTTGATTTGATAGACAAGTTCCCTAGGTTTGATTTTTTTTGTTTACTCAGGTTTGAGGTTTATGGTTTGAGTTCTTTTTCATATCACACAACTTTTATTTGATAGACATGTTCCCTAGGCTTGATTTGTTTTTGAAATCTAATTGTGTTTACAAAATTGTAGATTCACTAACATTTGATTTTAAGAATTTATTGATCTATTCCCTTAGAATTATTTAAAAGAAATGGTAAACACTACATGAAAATTTGAAATGGAGATTCAAATTATGGCTACCATTCTTTGTATTTAGAGGGTGCCTTGCGATCAGAGTGCACAAGATTTGAAGGACGCTATATAGGAATGTGTGCTGCAACTCATGAATCTTATCCATCTCGTCCAATGTTTTGTTAAATAGTGTTTTCAAGTCATCAATCACAATATTCTTTGCCCTTTCTAAGCATGCCTTAATAATTATTCCTTTGTTTCAAAATGCTAAGTCTATTGTCATGCTTGTATGTTCCATTCACCTTTTGTTTCTTTTTACTTTTTTTTTTTATTGATGCATGTGTGTATTAATGTAACTTATTTTTCTTACCGTCTTCAAGGCTTCCACTTGTAATTGTAATTGGTTTATAATGAATATTATTCTTATTTTAGTCCAACTCAAAGTTTGAATGCAATGGAGCTAATAATCCTCCTCTTTGTGCAACATTCGAGATGTTCATTTCTATTTTGAAATTATAATTTTATTTAATTAGTACAAACTTTTTAAAATTTTAAGCACTTTTGAAGCATGGAATTATTGAAGCATTTGGTATGCAAGGTCATTAACATCTACTCTAACCACTCAGTGGAAAAGAGTCCTTCGTTTTGGTTGCCAAAAAGGCCTTGCATTTGTTATATTTCTTTTTTATGATCATGGTTTCGTTGTGAAGAACTATCTAGTTTTATTTGCATTTCCATATAAAGGTTTCAATTTTAGGGTTATGGTGAATTATTGAAAAGATAGGTTTCCCTGCACTATTGTTTAAGGATTCTTAAATTTTTTTACTTTGCTTTTTCAATAAATAATATTAAAAAGAAGGGATACTATGACGCCTCCTCCTCCAACAGGTTGCTTAATGTTGTAAGTGATCTGACTTGCATAGGCTAGCCAAGAGGTTATCCTCTACACAATCTAATTCAATCCACAGTGGCTAAGGAAGCCATTTTTGGATAGGTGGAAGAGAATCAACAATTTTGGATTATCTCAGTGAAGAAATCCTAAGGGTTGCAAACAATTTTTTTAGTTTTGGTGGTTTGATATTGTTACTTCTCATTCTTCAATGTGGTAGTTATGAAGTTCTATTTCTGCAATTCAAATTCCAATTTCTATTTTACCAAGGAATTTAGTGATTAACAATATGAATAGTTTTATAGATCAGCGCACACATTTCTTTTTCTTTTTAAAATTGTTACAAATAAATGGTATGAATAAGATGTAATAGTGTATGTAATATGTTTTGTAAATGGTATATTAAATTTAATATGTCTTTCCCTTTTAATTGAAATCTTTTGCAAAATGTGATGGGAATATGGTTAAAAAATCACACACCTATTTTAATAAATATTAGTAATCAAATAAACTTAAGTACACTAAAAAAATCTGATCGGTTTTCCTAAACTAAAAAAATCATAAACAAATTATCAACTTCACTTCACTTTAAAATTAAATTATAATTATTAACCTATAATTTCTTACCAAACTTACAAATTTAAATCTAAAAAAATAGACTAGCTACACACAATCAGCCATAAAAGAATTAGAAGAGAGTGTTCAATTCTTTTATTAAGGTATTATTGATTTGTATTCATATTCGATAAACAATAAAATTCTTCAAAAGAATTAATGGAGAGTGTCTACTTCTTTTATCAACCTATTATTTATTTTTATTCATATTCAATAATAATAAACGATTTCATACTGGTATTCGTATATATGATTTCATCCAAGTATTCTTATTAAAAAGGTTGTTTTCCATCCAAAATGGCTAAGGAATCTGTCTCACGTGGGAGAGAATCAACCTATCATTTAATAGGTATCTGAACGTGGAATTTTTCGCTTACAAATAATCCATCATAACATTGTTATAAAATAATCCATTTTTCACTTCATCCTCATTTAAATATTTTTACTTTACCAAGTCAGCTATGAGGTATCACTTAGCATAATAGCATAGCCATGTTTTTGGGCATACAAAATTATGTCAAAATGTAAAAATAAATAAAAATATTGAGTTATATTTTTTATGGGGTAATTTTAAG
>APFE031437869.1:44880-72959 GCA_000404065.3 Pinus taeda
AATTCCAAATATTACTGCACTTCTTTATAAGACTGTTGTTTGAGAGGGTAGTAATGACGTTTTTGCAAAAAAGTGAACAGTAAAAAATACATTTTAGAACTTTGAAATCCCATCACAAAAAACGACTTTTTCAAATTTTTAAACGTGAAATACGGTCAAAATGCCTTGTGACGGGTATTTTGCCGATCAAATTCCAACCCTGCGCGAAGGATGATGAATTTTTACAAATTTCCGATGGTTCCCAAAAAATGGGAAGAAGTGAAAAGGTTTAGCCCCTATGGTTTAAACACAACCTGAGCAAGCATCTACCATAACATTCACGAATACATCCCCCAATACTAGCCTAAACAATTACAAGGTTTATGGACAACTATTTGAAATGTACTGAAATGCCTGTCCATATACACGAGTCCCAGATAAACCTTTTGGAGATGGCGCGCTTGATGAGATGTGGAAAACCATATGATTCGAAGATCTCATCATAGAGAATAGGCAAAAGGGGGGTGTGCATGTGCTCCTTTAATGAATACTCTATGTGGTTCCAGAAGCCCAGGGAGTGGAGCTCCACAGTGATGTCCGAATGGTAAGGACAAAAAGGTAGTTCACGAGGCGTTTTTTAATCCCAGTATGGTTGTTATTAAGCAAGCTGGTGAAAAGATTGGCCTACCTTCATATGAGAGCCAATGTTCACAAAGAGATACAAGAGCCATACCAGTAGAGATACCAACTATTAAGTACAATTACAATTGCCAATGATAAGCTTCCTGGGTCTAACCATGTATGCTCGAATAACTCCACTTGTAAATGGAATGCTCAACAAAGCTCAAATATATCCAGTTGTAAATGGAAAACCCACTTTTCCACACGTTTATTTCACGATTTGAGATGAATCTTACGCGGAAGCGCTTTGTCTCCATTATAAAAAGAATGACCAAAGCCCTTGAAGGAACATGGAGATAGCGACAAGAGTAAAGAAAGGAGAAACACCTTTTCCGGTTGAAATTGATCCAATAGTTGTAGAGGAAGAAGCAAGAGTAGCTAAAGCAGAGCAAAAGGCAGCTCTTGACAGTGAAGTTTGACAGTGCACCCCGTATATGAACCAACACATACCAACGCATATTATATGCATATGCTATGTTTTAGTGATCTCTAATATGTGCACTTGTTTAATCATCTAATCTATGCTATCTATAGGATACAACAATATCCTGTAGTTGGAAATGATTGCCCTGGAAACTTTACATAGGCAAGAAACTTTACACATGCAGTTTCCGTTAACCCAGAAGTAAGGGACAGCGATGGCACTGAACTAGAGCCTTTTGGTCAATGAATTATAGCGGCACCTTTAATAGCTTTCCACCTTCAACTTTCACAATATTTAATAGCTCAATAGCTTTCCACTTTTAGGTTTCACAATATATCCTACTTCCAGTTTGCAGAATGCAACCCAGCCCAACTCAACTTCCAATTTGCAGAATACAGCGCAACCCAACTCAACCGGCACTTCCAGCACTTTCAGGTTTCACAATATATCCTGGTTAATAATCTTCTATACTAAATACTTTGCTTCTTGATATTCTTGCCGATCGATTTAAAGATCAGCTTTTGTGCGATAAATATTGTGAATTTGAATACTCGGTCCACTTCCGTGCGAATTGCTATTATTCATCATTTGCCAGCAATTCTGGACTTTTTACATATAGGAAATTATTATATTTTACTAATAATTAGTGTAGATATATTTTTCAGATTTTCATTAGTTTACACTTTATGAATTTATACCATCGGATGCTTATTCTCGACAATATCATTCTCCATAGACATGTATTTTCTATGTATACCTGTCGAAGCTGTCACACGAATATTTCTTTATTTTTAATCATTTCATAAGAATCTTGCGGCGTAAATGTGCTAATAAAAAGGTTGTTTAAGGTTGCTTTCTTGAAAGTGAAACTAGAATATTTGACATTGTGTGGAACACCTGCAAATCCATGTTCGTTAGACAGTGAATGCTTTATATTTTGCGTTGCTTCAGAGTACTTTCCTTGGGAACGCTGTGGATGCTGGTGAATTCCACAATTACTCTATGTAGTGACTATAAAACTGATTTATGACAACTGAAATATGCATGTGGTTTGTACTATGTAGGAATTGAACACTTCCGGCGTAAAATTATGTTACCTTAATCTGCATGTTGCATAGTGGTTAGTTATCATAGTGTTGCGTAAAGCACCTAATATTGTGCAAAAGTTTTAATGTGATATGCATACTGGCGTGAATAGTCATATATCCAAAAATACCGCAAAACACTCTCCTGTTTCTGCACCCAATTTACAATTTAAGATTTTTTTTCTTTCGATCCACGACTGTTTTGCTCCCTTGCGTCCAATGCAATAAGGAACTCCGCTCCTTACAACTTTTCAAATTCAAGTTCTCTGTAAATCTTGCAAGTAATAGGGTCATATTGTACAATGGAGGACGCATAAGCTTTGGTAGGTCTATGATTCTTCTCAGAAATGTACGAATTGCAAAAGCGTGGTCACCTTTATAAAATTCCTTGCTATTTCTGGCCATTGTGAAAGAACACCTGTTATGAAGATTATAAAGCATAAAATAGTTGGGGTTCCTAAACAAATAGTGGTCAATGGCAAGGGTTAATTTGGAGCTTTCCAGGTTATTTGGTTTGAAAGCTTTCTCTGTGTTATCTTTTCCAAATTTACTGATATCTAGTGTTATTGGAAACCATTTTTTAAACTTTAGCATTGCAATACAACATAACTAAATAATGTTGCAATTATAATTGAAATTCATTAATGGTTGAAGGGCGGGGTTGTATTGTTTAAACATGATCTACTTTATCTATGATCTCGTGAATTGTTGATGCTATTTTAATTTTAGAGTCATTTCTGTTAAGTTCATAATAATATTTACATCCACTGTTCCAAGTTTTACAATTCGATGTAGACCCCGGCGCAATTCGATGCAGACCCCGGCAGGGACTACCGCCACCACAGTGGCTCCTTGTTTATATAGTTATTAATAATGAGAAATAGGTGGTTTTTCACAAAATAAACATAATAATTAAAATAAACATAATAATAATTAATGTGGTTGATATATTCTTATGTGCATATTACCAATGTGGTTTTAGATATGCTTCATATAAGCATCAACCTCATTGGTCAATGTGGTTGTGGTAGTCCATACATTTCATTGGTAAATGTGGTTGTGGTAGTCCATACATTGATTGGAAAGGAAACCCATTAAAATTGCTAAAGCAATTGACTTGTGTTAATACTATGGAGAATTATGGGCAGCCTCTACACACAGGGGTTAGTTCACCAAAAGAAGTAAGTTGTAAAGATACTCTAATTTGATTGTTTATTTTGAAATATTTTAGAATTTTGATGAATATAAGGGACATTCTTGTATTTCATAGTGCCCAACTTCTATCTGATTGTCAAATATTGGGGAAATCACCAATCCACATAAACTGCGCAGAATATAAGTAGAATTTGAAAAATAAAAAATTCACCTTGTAATTTTATTTTAATTGATCTCAACTAGTTAATCCAAAAAGTTATTGATCCACCAATAAAATAAATTCCATGAAATAGACATCTCGCAGATAGCTGGGTTATCAAGTTCATCTACAAAAATATATGTTACAAAATATATGTTACACCAATTGAAGCACCCTGGGAAGATCTACAATCCATATGCGTCCTACTAATGAAAGTGAATTATGTACCATGAAGATGAAATACAAATTTGTTAGTGCTCTATTGTTTTAAACATTTTGATCAGTAATCACGCAGCATTCATTAATAATTTTATTAATATATTTATACAGATTCGATATCTCCAATTCTGAAAAACTGTTTCAAGAGCTCTGGAGATGGGGGATCCAGAGTTTCGGATTTGATGTTAAGAAAATTGAATGGAAAAATTACATCGGAAATATTCATATTCCCCGACTTCGTGAATATGTTTTTAAAGGGCGCGGTACAGGGAGCAGCCTCACAAAAATCTATTGGCATTAATTAAAGCACTAAATTTTAAGCTGAATGTGAATGCAATATAAAAGTAATGAGATACTTAGATATACCAATGAATTTAACGAAAATAATTAAAAGAATTTCCAGCTTTTGTTATACTTTGGCAGAAAATAAATATATTTGATTCTATATTTCGACAACCAAATAATAGTAAACCAGATTGCATTAAGCAAACCGATTTTATCGTATACGATGATGGATATGCCACATGCGTTTATACCATCAACGATATTAGAATTACAAATATTTTTCCTATACTTGATATATTGAATAGTTTCAATAAAGAGGCTTGTCAAAGTTGGTTATTCCTATTATTGATATATTGAATAGTTTCAATAAGAAAATAAGAAAGCTTGTCAAAGTTGGTTACATTTTTAATGTAATGTTTGTTTAATTTTGTTGTTATAATTTTTGTTTTTTTAATGGTTAAATAGATATTGAAAATAAAGTGGTTTAAATGAACGGAAATAAAAGATTTTATAACATGATTTTTATTTTATATATCTATAAAGTATAAAAAGAATTAATTTATTTTAGGTGTAAATCTATTTTTAATGTAAAATTTCAAAAAACTTGTATTTCTTGTATTTTCAGAAATTCAGTCTATTTTCAGAAATTTAGCCTTTCATCACACTTGATAAATAGATAAATGGGAGGTTAAGAGGTTTTTATTTTGAGCAACACAAAGATAAAACATTTCAACTTTAACTGGAACTGAATTGTAGCAGAAGTTTTTTTTAGCGGAATTAAACTATCCGAGAGGCCTCTAAACTCAATTAAGCTTTTGCAGACATCTTATTATTGGGTAGATAGTTCTTCCATCTCACATTTGAAGCTAGCTCAATCTAAGCTCAGCTTAGTCATGCTAATTCCATGTATGTATTGAAATAATTTATTTAAGGTCCACACTATCTCCCTCTTAATTATCCTAACTAGTAAAACCCATATATAGATATAATAAGAAGTATTAATTTCTTTCTATATATTAATTTTTTTAGCTTTATATATAAAGTTGATCCGAAATTATTATGATAAGCTACTTCTCTATTTTGGAATAAAACTTCAGTAATTTTAATTTATTTGCCAATAATCATTAGGTATATGGTAATAATGTAGCTTAAATATGAGTGGCATTGAAATATTTTATTGATGCTTAAAATTAAACTATTTTTAGTATTTTATTTATATATAGAGAGACACCTCAAGAGGGGATGGCAATGTTATGAAGCATTATGTAAGATGTTTGATCAAATGGCCCTAACTTATCATGTTCACAATATTTTCAAATATTTTATTAATCTAAAATTGAAATTTTTTCATTTAGTTAAATAATTAACTCTTCTCCTACTAAAAAGTGTTAGTATAAAATAATTTATTATTATATATATATATATATATATATATATATATCATATATAATTTGACATTAAAATATTTATTCATGGTTAATATTAAAATGTTTTTTAATTATTACATCAACTCTATGTTGAATATAAAAAGAATGATATATACTTTTGAATTTTACTATCAATATTATTTTACATGCTATACTTGTAGAAATTATGATGTAGAATTACAACTGATCACAAAGTTATAATCAAAATCACAAAACACAAACCTACTCTATTGCTCTGCAGAAGTTATTCACAATTTAGAACAAAAATCATAGACATGCAATAAGAAATGAAACACATGAAAATAGTATTTTACCCGCAGAAAAAAACTACCAAAAACCTCAATGTCACCTTGCATTGATCTCATGAATAAACATGTATTACAATTGCTTTACTGAATTGAGTACAACGTGCAAGTGAATAACCTATCTCTCTACTCACTAAGAAGCTCTTACCCAGACTTAGTAAATTTATGCCTCTACTTGAGCCCCTATTTTCTTTCACAATTATTGAGGAAATAGGTCCCTATTATTTAGTAATTTCCTCCAAGACCCTTGAATAATTCCTCAGGATTGGTCACCTAACCAATACAATAGATATACACTTAATCTAGTATATAATTATTTGTACACTGCCTTGGAAACTCCACCACAACTAGGCAACTCATATCCTTTGCATGCATGAGCTAAGGATTGGTCACCTAACCAATACAATAGATATACACTTAATCTAGTATATAATTAGTTGTACATTGCCTTGGAAACTCCACCACAACTAGGCAACTCATATCCTTTGCATGCATGAGCTAATTATTAGATGGTTGATTAGTTAAGTAGATGATCTCTAAGTTATATTGATGGCCTGCTACTTACATGACTGCCAACTAGTTCTATTAATAGTTAGAACTAGTTTAATTGATTACAACTGAAATTAACTCAACGTGGGCTCCTAAAATTTAGGGATCACTATATACAACTGAAATTCATTACTTTAACTTGAATTAACTTGGACAAACTCCTATTTTTTAGGATTTGGTGCAAGAAAATTGAACTTCAACTCATTAAGTCGAATTGAGTGTTCTTAACTAAGTGACAAAAGCCATCTCCCCTTAGTTAACTCCTTTAAGTCTTGTGTTGATGTGTAATATCAAATTTCCTCAATTTGATCAAGGAAAAATCAAAATTGAGACTTTCTAGTTGCATTTTCAACACTCCATCTCAAAAAGAAAGGTATTATCAACCACCCCTATCTTGCACCTATGGAATGTACTACATGCAACACCTCTCACTATTGGTGATGCTATTGCAGCATATCCAACTAAGAAGCATACAAAAAAAAAAACTGAATCAATTGTGTCTGCAACTGTCTAACTAGAAAACTGTGTTGTGGTTGACTCTGCTACTGAGCCTCCTGCTCTGATCTTAACACTCCTCTGCACTTCTTAATATCTGACTAACATTGATCCTCCTGCTACTGAATATTATGAGCCCTTGTAGAAAGGTAATGATCCATGAGGAGAACGCCTCAATGTACCATGTCTCAATTTCTGCACTCTTGGACTAGGGGTCTACATTGCCTCACCTCACACTAAGAGTTATCGTTTCATGCAAAGTGAACTCTTATCCACACATATTTCTATTGTTAATGTTGTGTTGTTGTTTCTACATTGTAGCTGCAACTACTGCAATAATGAGTATGATCTCCCGAGATCTTGACGTACTAACTTCCATAGGGATGCTCCCTCTAGAAATAGACTTCCTCTGAATCTCGATCTCCCTGTGGGAAATGTCTCTGCTCCTCAATATATCATTGTCAATGATCACAACCCCTTTTTGTGTCAATAAACATTGGCTCACTATTCTTCCCACTAACAACCTTCTAACTCTATGAAGAAGTCCACACATAGGGTCTTCTGGATATTCCGTGAACTAGGGCTCCAGAACTCTATCTTCTAACAACTCATTAGTTATTCAATGATCAATGTACATGAGGACTTCAACGACTAGTTGTAATGTGAATCCTACCATAATACCATGTAGAAATTATGTTGTAGAATTGAAACTACTCATGAATTTTTTGAATGATATTCATTCAACTAATAAAACTTTAATAAAATAAAAAACATAAATATACACAAACCAGACATGGCGGAAAATGTCTGAGAGCCCCACTGTATTATATTCCTCACACTCTCAAATGTAATGTTTATGATACACATATAAATACATGAGGAGGTTTGTCTCAAGATAGTACGTATATCTTGGATACTATGCTTGAGAAAATCTCTCAACGAAGCACTAATCTAGGACCCTAACTAGTTGGAGATAATCTCTCAACCAACTAAGCCTAAACTAACTCCTAACCATGAGGAACAAACTCAATCTAGAAAGGTAGGATTAAATCCAACTTCCTTGATTTTAATTAATTTAATTGTTTTGGAATTATAATTGTTTTCATCACATGAGGGTGAGGCTAACATTCCCCCCCTCAATGATAAGTCCAAAATAAGAACTGGGAACCATCTTCCAATTTCTCATGTTGAAACTGTTGATCCTCAAAAAACAGTGCCTTACAAATCGCCAAACCTAGATGCTGAAAAAGCTCCAATCTGAGGAGAACATGAGTCAGTTGCAAGTCTCAGTCATCTCTGAAATTTTTCTTTACAACTCCTTCATGTGCCAATCTACAAAAGGATCCATATGTCCTTTGCTTAAAATAAGCATCCTTTGTCCACTAACAAAATATTGAGAACGCCCACTAGCTACTTGGATGTTGATGAATGCCCACTGGTTGATTTGTTGATGATGCCCACTAGTTGATTTGTTGATGATGCCCACTGGCTACTTTTGATGATGTTGTCGAGACGTTTAATCTAACAACCACCCTTAATTGCATTATCATTTCCCCCCTTTGTCAGTTGAAAGGAGAGACAATCATCTGCATTTGATTTCTGAACTGCCCCCTTCAGGTGTAGGAGAGTTTCACTATTGTACTCATGCTTTCAGGTTCATGAGGGTACCATCACCAATTGTTTGTTGGTTGCAATAGTTGGGATTGAATTATATTGTAAAACTTATACAATTGTTTACTGTTGATGACCATTCCCAAGGATCAATCCATGCATAATTGATCTTTAATTTGGCAAGTTGGTATTCTAAGCAACATTTCTGTAATGAATGATGATGCTTGCCACAATGGTAAGAAGGATGGAGATCAAAACAATGATCTTCAATGTGAGATTTTCTTTGGCATTGTTTGCATGTGGGTTTGTCTTCAACTTTCTCATGGCTTGTTTATGTTATTTGATAAAGAAATCCTGCACTGATGAACTTGATCGGCTTAGAATAATTGGGGATATGCAAGTTGTTTTCATCTTTCTCATATTCTAATCCTTGTCAATTTTTGTTACTTTGGAGTTCTTCCCACAGCTTGATGATTGGTTTAGAAGAAGCAAGTTCAATTTGATCATGAACAACTTCTACACTTGAAGTTGTTTGGATGATTGACTTGGAATCAAGAACTTTATCTTCATTTGTGTGGTCAAAAGACTTGGAAGCATCACCCTTCTCTTGCAACTCATCTCTTTGAAGTTTGATTTTCACCATGTCTTCAGTAGCTGAGAGGATCAAATTGTTAAGAATCTTTAACAACTAAATGATTTTTGCCATGTGAAATTGTTGAAACTCACACTCACTTGCTTTTAATAGTTGCTAGATTTTTAGAACTCCCTCACTTGAATGCTTGATCTTGCTTGCTTGAACTCATGCTCACTTTATTATTGTTTGAAAATAACATTTTCTTTCGTTAGAGTTGAACTCGCTCAGTTTTAGGCTCGCTTGATGTTGTGAACTTTGCACTTGCTTGAACTCACTCTCTTGATTGATCAAAAGAAGGGTGTCGAAGACTATTGAAAATGCACCCAAGAGAAACACTTACAATGATTTGAATGACTCAGTTAAGAAAAGATGGATTCACTTGGTCTAATTGATTCCCTATCCATTCAAAGCTTGGGTGTCGGGTTCAACTGAGAATACACCCTTACAATTCAACTCAATCTGACTTTGATTAAAAATTGACTTACAAAAAAATAAATTATTTGCAAGTTATACAATTAGTAATTGTCGTTGAATGTTGATGTAGTCTTTTGAAATTCGTGAGTTTGTAGTTGCATTAACTTGATTTCCTTCATTGAATTTTCATGTTGATGTAGAATGTTGATGTTGCCAATTTTGATTATGTGTTGTAGTTGCGGAAATGCATGTGATTGTTTGTGCTTAATTGAATGCTCATTGCAAATTCTTAACCTTAGTTGCTTTGATCAATGTTATTGTTTCATTCAATTGCTTTAGACTCCTTGCGTCTGTTACATAAGATAATTGTAGTGTCAAAACTAGACACAAAACATGCACAATCAATCACTACCCAAGGTGTACCTAAGATCCCCTTATTCAATTTCGAGCGGATCTAGGACACTGCAACACCACAAAAAATATGTCTTTATTAATTATTTGAGTACATCAACCTTTCATCTTTACAAAATATTCTTTGAAAATTCTCAAGAACAAAGTTTGATAACTCCTTGGAGGGAAATTGTCTTCAAAATACTGGATGTTAAGTGACTCAATTTCTCTCAAAATCTCTCTCAAAGTAAAATATTACTTTGAATTACAACAATGAATTTCTCTCAAACAAATTCACTTATCACCCCAAATACTGAATATGCATCTTATGACTTCACAAAATCACTTATTTCTCCATTACACAAAAATTACAAATATTCCTTATCTCTCCAGAATGTAAAAAAAAAATCACTTCTCCCTTTGAAAAAAACTTATCACTCCAAAATATTAAAACATGTCCTTATTATTACATACCGCTCTTATGATGGATTTTTAAAAAAGGCTTTATATATTTCCCTTCAAACAATTAATACAATTTGTATGTCCCTCTTTTTCCTTATTCCTCCAAACGCTTAATATCACTTTATATAAAAAAGCACTTTATGATGTAACTTTAAAAAGTTAAATAAAGCGTATGAAGTCAATTATAAAAGTGAAATGATTTCAAAAATTAAAATTTTGTGCACATTCCCTTTAAAAAAAAAATAACGGACACTTTATAAAGTGATTTTGTTGGAGAGACTAATGCACTTCGGTCTATGCACAGTTTTCTATGCAGGTTTTAACGTTGGTTCCCTTTTTTTCAAACGTTGTTGGCTCCACATGTTGTTAGCTCAGCAATAGACCACATACCTTGAATTTAGCCTCGAAGACACTAGCGTGGGCTCCACATGCTTTCAGAGTTCTCCAGACAACAATGTTTTCATCGCTTCAAACAAAAAAGAGGGAACAACTAGGGGAATTCACTGCATAGCTACAAATGAAGAGCTTCTAGAAGTGATGCGAATCACTTAAAATAGAGTTAGCTCAACCTCAAATATGCACACATAAACCATCCATCCCCCATCCACCCCCAAGCTTTGGTTGAAGAACAAATAAAAGAACCATGTAACCTATCTGTGAACCCCATTTAATAAAACATAGAGGAGCGAATTGAAATGGGTTGGCTTTGACTTTTCCATTTCTTTTCAGAAATTTGCAAACATGAAAATATTAAATTCCAACAAAATTGACCTCCTTTAAATTAAATCAAGGTCCACCTCTAGTTTTCCTATAGAGTATTGAACTCTGATGATCCATGCAACATCTGTCCTTTTTCCCTCTCGTCAATACCATGGACAGGTCTAGCGTAAGGTCAACGCTACACTTTGACTCTTTTATCAGTATATCTACACCCTCCACGAATCTGTGATCATCTCCAACTGTACTAGCACATTTACTTGATAAACAGAGTGATCATAATTCGATCTCCACTTGGTCTGGCCCCTCTAATCAAACATTCAAATGATGTTTTGACGTTGTTGGCTAAAAGGGCCACCATGCTCTTTTATTGAGTCTCCTGACATATAGCTCAATAATGATGTAGACAGATCCAACACAATCAGAGCACGAGTGAAAACTCTCTCATCAACTCTATCAAAACTCTAACCAACAACAACAAGGCATATTTAAAAAATAAATTCAATTGAACATAATGCATACTACAATAGGTTATTTCTGACTTTTTACATTTTAAACAGTGTATGCCCTTCCATGACTGATAGTTTCTCATCCACTACAAACCCTAGTTCAAAGAGCTTTAAGTGATCTTCTACATAATCAACAAAAATGTATGCTCATACGCTATGTACTTCTCGACATAATATTAGAATACTGGATCCTCCAACAATGCCTTATCAGAAGGAAGTTGAAGTAAACCTTCCTTCTCTCCACTAAGAAATTCCTTGAAATAGGAATTGTCAAATATCAGAGGATTAGACATCGATACACCATCAAATCCAGATCGCTCCTTGTGACATCTACCCAAGGTGTGGCCACCAAATAATGCTCATGCTATAAGAAAATATTTGATATCGCTAGAAGACGATAATCAATATGGCTTCAAAGCATTATGTATGACAAACCAGTGGAAGCATTGCATCATTTTCTGAGATTCATTGTTGGTCAGCAAACATGACCTTTTTCTTCTTCTT
Organism: Pinus taeda; assembly: GCA_000404065.3. Classification (NCBI taxonomy): domain Eukaryota; kingdom Viridiplantae; phylum Streptophyta; class Pinopsida; order Pinales; family Pinaceae; genus Pinus; species Pinus taeda. The sequence continues at coordinate 56,925 of APFE031437869.1, forward strand.
GAAGGCAGATGTTGGCTCCTTTGCATTTTCCATGATTTCACGCTTCCTGGCACCAGTCATACCATGCTTTTCTTTCCTATCTTCAGATGACCAAAACTGGATATTCTTCCTCTTTTCTTTTATGGCAATCAAGACTTGACTTCGATTGGCTTACCCTATCACTGTGACTTTCTGCTGGTAAAAGAAATTTAGTAGTTATAAGTATAACATCACCTTCCCTTGCTGCATGACTCCCTTACTTCTTTCGAATTCGATCTCTATTGTCAAACCATCACTTCTATCTTCGTTTTTGAGTTGGGGATCTTTTCCAAAGCCCACCATATCAATACCATCACTAAAACAATAATGGCTCTCCAAAGAAAATCTTAATGCAGATTTTTGATACATATCGTAATGCAGGTATATAATGTCAACACGGGCCTAATAATTATAACGCTCTGATACGACATGAAGGATATTCAATCAATTAATAAAACATTAATAAAATAAAATAAAAATATACACAAATCACACGTGGTAGAAAAGGCCTGAGAGCTTATCTGTATTATATTCCTCACACTCTCAAATGTAATGTTTATGATACACATATAAATACATGAGGAAGTTTGTCTCAAGATAGTATGTCTATGTTGGACACTATGATTGAGAAAATCTCTCAACCAAACACTAATCTAGGAGCCTAACTAGTTGGAGAGAATCTCTCAACCAACTAAGCGTAAACTGACTCCTAATCATGAGGAACAAACTCAGTCTAGAAAGGTAGAATTAAATCCAATTTTCTTGATCTTAATTAGTTTAATTGTTTTGGACTTAGAATTGTTTTCATCACATGAGAGTGAAGCTAACAATTTTAATCAAAATCACAAGACAAAAACCTACTCTATTGCTTTCGAGAAGTTAATTCACAATTTAGAATAAAAATATGATGAATATAATGAATAGATATGTATTACAATTTCTTTTCTCAACTTAGCACAACCTGAAAGTGAATAACCTATCTATTTTCTTACTAAGATTCTTTGACTTGGGCTTAGTCGATTTTTTCCTATTCTTGAGCCGCTATTTGCTTGCAAAATTCTTGAGGAAATATGTCCCTATTATTTAGGAATTTCCTCCAAAATGTTTGCGCATTTCCTAAGGCTTGATGACCTAACCAATACAATATTTATACAATTAATCTATTATATAATTAATTGTACAATGCCTTGAAAACTCCACCACAACTCAGAAACTCGTATTCTTTGCATGCATGAGATAATTATTATGTGATTTATGAGTTGACTAGATGATCTTTGAGTTAGACTCATGTCTCACTAATTAACTCACCACCAACTAGTTCTATTAACAATTAGAACTAGTTTAATTGATTACAACTAAAATGAACTCAACCTAGGCTAATGAACTTCATGCCCTTAACTTGAATTAACTGAGTTAGACTCCTATTTCTGGGAATTAACACAAGAAAATTGAACTTCAACTCATTAACTCAAATTAAATTTTCTTAAGTGAGTGACAAGTGTCATGTCCGCTCAATTATCTCCTCCAAATTGTCTCCTTATGCAAAATTTGAAATTTCCTCAATTTGATTAAAAAAAAGCAAAATTAAAACTTTATTACTTCATTCTCAACAATAATATAAGTACACTAACTCCTTTATATTATAAACTTAAAACAACTATCCATAAAAAATAAAACCTAAAACTACATATCTTTATAATAAAATTAGTTTAAATGAATATAATTATTTACAATTAATATTAAATTAATTTTAATTTTTAATATAATCTATTTAATATTATAATGTAATGTATGGAAGGTTAACACGATTTCCTTCATTACAATATCTCCCTCATTTTTTAATATAGATATATATATAAATATCTACGATATATATAATTTTGTGGAGAGATGGAAAAATTTCCAAAATAAATGACCTTGTTTGTTAGACAAATATGCGGATGCGGAAAATAAACGATAATTGAACTTATAACATTACTAATTTTTAAATATTCTACAATTATTTTGACTTTTAGAGATGTAATATAATGGCGAGTTGAATCATGCTACCTAAAAATGAATTATATTTATTTTAAGTAAAAAATAAGAAATTTTTGATGTATATATTTAATGAGAAGTGTATTATATTAATTTTTTTAAATAATTTAAGAAAGTTATACTTTATTGTAAAAAATTAATAGTTCATAATATATGCTATAAAAAAAATTAGATATATGAAACAAAAACAAATTCTAAAAAGAATTATGTATTTGAAATTTAAATAATTAGATGTATTTCATTAATTTGTCTATCTTATTTGTAAATATCTTGAGATGTAAATAAGGTGATAGTAAGCGATTTTAAATGGTTCTAGATTAATTTATAGTTTAAGATGCTTACTAAATATGGTTATGATTTTCCATAAGCATTTTTTACATGCATGTTAAAGGGGTTTGGATGTTCATGATAGTTTCAAAAAATCATTTTCTGGTAGTTTATTTTTTCTCGTAGTTTATGTAACTTAAATTTAATGTTTGTTATTAAATTTAAAATGTTTATTAAACATGGTTATGTTTTTCTATACATATTTTTTATATGAATGTTAAAGGGGTTAAGAAGACTATGATGGCTTTAAAAGTGGTAACAATGTCATCAGTAACACATTCATGTGGGAAGGTGTGCACATTCTTGAGAACACACTTGTTTATGAGCATTCATATTTGGTAACCCTGAAGTCATTGCTAGCAAAGCATGGCATAGGAACACATGCATGTTTTTGAGATCAAACAAGTATATTTTCAAAATTTCCATGTCCTCTTAGGAACATGTGCACGTTCTTATTAATCTAAATTTTTAAACAAAATTGAGAAAATTGACGAGAGACTTTGATGGGATACTAAGAAAATTGTTGGATAAATCTACGAATTACATCTTCAAGGCATTCCAAGTAATAATTGAAATCAACATTTTCTTTTCTTTTTTTAATTTGGCTTAACAAAGAAAAAGGAAAAAAAAAACATTTTATTAGGGAAGGGGAAACCTTTGCCTCATTACATAGTATATTATTAAAAATAATAAAAATAACTCATTTTACAAGGGAAGGGGAAATATTTGCCTCATCACATAGTATTCTATTTTTAAATTGTATTTTACCTTATTCTATGGCAAGACACGTGGTTATTATGGGTTCACCCAAACCTAAAGTCACTTCATTCACACACTCATGCTGACGCAAGTTTAATTTCTTTGAGCACCCACATACATAACCTTCAAACTATAAGAAAGCCTTCATTATTATTTCTAGAAACTTCTTTTGATACAACTGTAGCATCAATTGCAAATGATAAACGCTTGTTCATTAATACTTCTAATTATGGGGAAAAAATATGTAACACCCTCCTCCCACATCTACCCAAGTAACCGAACAACCAAGGTAAACATGTGACGAGAAGTTACTATGATATGATTCGACCTCCTAAGTCACCTTCAGGAAGTGCAACTAACGGAAACACACCATAAAAACCTTCCACATCAACAACAGGACTCCGAGGAACCATCCCAACTACTCAGGTAACTAGCCCCTAGGTCCCACTAAGTTTTTACACTATCAAAAATTCTCTAGATGCTCCCACGACATGGGTATGCATGCGTCCAAGGACTTTCCTGCCCAGTGTTGTGCCCGCGTCTCTGGGATTTGAGGCACTGTTTTAGGCTAAGAGCCTAGGTCACTGCCTAGAACTTAGTAAAACTTTCAGAATTCATAAATTAAATGGCCGCAATAATTATAAATCAAAAACTGATTCTCGGACTAGGCCTAACAATCCTCAATCGGGACTAACATTCTGTCAAATAGTTGGCATCAATGAAATTTATAGGAAATGAATAATATACAGAGCATAATCGAGTGATAACTCATGTGGAGCTTGACAAGAAGGATCCCCACCCTCTTCCCTTTAGTGTTTTTACATCCATTAGGTCTTTCATCCATTAACCTTTCAGTTATAGGTAAATAGATGAAATAACCATGACAATAACCAATCATATAACCATGCTTATAACCAACATTTAAACCATGAAAATAAAAACGAGACAACAACCATTAAAGCCACATATAAACAAGTAAAAAAGCAAGAGAAGTTAGAAATTAAATTTTATTAAACATATGAAAAGTGGACCAAGTTCGAGACTTCCACATACCACCACACCATAGACATGGTTGAACCAAATATTTATTTCAGCCAATCACCCCATGCCATATTCCAAGCATGAATGTGGGATCTCATAGATAAACCATTCCAAAAGAAACCAAGGGAATCTAGAGGTTAAACCCCCCCCACGCTCACAAAATTGTAATCTTACCAAAACTGACACCCAGATCACAAAACCAAATGAAGCTAGGAATTCCTCCGAACTCAATTATTGTCCTTAAGGAATTTTTCGTCTCCTTTTCTCTCAGACTTTATCGCAATCCACACTAGATCACTAGGTCCTAAACTAAGACACAAGTCTCTCAGGCTTTACTGCAATCCTCACTAGACCACTAGGCCCTAAATAGAGACTCCACCCTCACACTTTACCGTGTACCACTCAAGGGATTCTGGGCCTTTCATAAATTGCCTTAGACCACCTCTGCCCTAGATTCTGAAACCATCTGGCAATTACAAAGCTTAAAATCAAGAAAGCAATCCCATCACACCATGGCTATCTGAAAAAGGCAAGGAAACACTGAAAACCACTACCATAACCCATCAACCGACTTAATACCATGCCACCGAGAGCAAGAGAACCATATACCAATATGAAAATCCATGCATGCTGAAACCATCTAGGAAGTCACACATGCAATATGTTACCTGCAAGTATTCATGCTAATGTTGCTTGATCTTGCTCTTCCTTGCTTGATATTTTCTTTTCTTCCTTTCCCTTCTCCTTCCTTTGATTGCTTTTCCCTTCCTTGATCCAAACCTAGAAAACTCTAAGAAAACTCCAAATTTCCAAGAGTCAGAGAGAGAGAGAGAGAGAGAGAGAGAGAGAGAGAGAGAGAGAGAGAGTAATGAGGGAGCTCCAAAAAATGAAATCACAAAAGGTATCAAATAATCCTCAAAAGCCTTTTTATCAATTAGGCATTCATTTTGTTCATTTTATTCATTTTCCATTATTTTCCTTCACTTTCCTTCTTACATGCAACCTATGACCTTTCACCTCCCTTTTCTCCTATTTTCCTTTATTTTCATAAATAAGTGTGCCAAAAATTCCTTTTTTCCTTTTTAATTCTTTAACCATTACCTTTGCTAATTTTCTTAGCCATAAACACATCTAGTGATGCCCACTAGGATATATTTTCCTTAAATTCCACTTGGAATAAGTGTCCCTTAACCATGGTCTTATTTTACCTCTATTAACTATTATTACATGAATTTTTCACCAATAGTTGTTACAAATGTCTCCCCCTTGGGGAACACCATATTCAGTGTTAAGCAACACCAAGACCTCAACAAAACCACTAAAAATAAAACATACTACCCATGCAGCTTTATAACTTACCTCATTGTAGTATTTACAATGAATGACCCACTCAAAAGAAAAACATCATGACAACATGACAAGATAACAACCATATCACTTATTGGACCTTTATAACTTAGCTCATTGTGGTATTTACATCCATATACATATGTACATATGCCAAAACATCAACAAAACACATGCAAAACATATACCAAATATCCTACCAAAACTGCTTTGCGTCCACCAGTAAACAAACAAGGATATATGGCCCGCATATGAGCCACACTCTCCCATGTAGCTTCTCTAGGCCCAAGATGCTCCCATTGAACTTTAACTTGCTCTATGGCTCTGTTCCTAATCATGAGATTCTTCCACTGTAATATTCACTAACGCTCCAGTTGGAATTATCCTTCTTGCTCCACTTGCAATACAAACCAGTCAATAACATGATCAACATCCTTTCTATACCTCTTAAACAATGAAACATGGAAAACATCATATAATTTCACTGTTGGAGGTAGTTCATGTCGATAGGCCACTGGTCTAATCCTCTTAAGCATCACAAAAGGACCAGAATACTATGGTGCCAACTTGGAAAATGATCTAGTCCTGAAAGAGCTCTTCTTAGGCTTGATGTGCAAATACACATGCTCCCCAACCTGAAACTCCTTGAATGCCCTATTTTGGTCTGCATAACTCTTCTGTCTATCTTTTCTTTCCTTTAGATTCTTCTTTATAACATTCATTTCCTATTCAATGTTTGCCAACATCTCTGGTATAATAAGCATCATGTTCACTAAATCACTCAAGCTGATGGGAGTATTACAACTCCACCCCTACAATGCCTCGAAAGGACTCATCCTTAATGACTCATGATAGTCGTTGTTGTATGCAAACTCAAGTAATGGAAGTTACTCCTCCCATCTTCTCTGCTAGTGCATCATGTACATCCTCAACATATCTTCCAAGATCCTGTTGACCCTCTATGTCTATCCATCTTTCTCTGGATGATAAATTATTCTAAAGGCCAAATCTATACCCAAACCTGCAAATAGCTCCTTCCAAAACTTGTAAGTGAACTTCGCATCGCTATCTGACATAATATTCTTTGGAACAGCATGTAATATTACGATCTCCCTGATAAAAACTTGTGCCACTTGATTAGTTGAATATGTAGTCTTCACTAGAATAAAGTGAGCTACCTTTCTCAATGTGTCAACCACTAACATATTAGAAACATGTTGTCTCCCCGTCCTTGGAAGAACTATAATGAAATCCATGGAAATGACCTTGCATTTCCATTCTGGAATCGGAATAAGTTGTAGTAGACCACTTGCATGGTTACATTCCACCTTTACCTATTGACAATCAAAACATCTAGCCATGAACTCTTCCACTTCCTTCTTTAGATTCCACCAATAGTAGAATTTATTTACCACTTTCAACATCTTGTGATATCTTAAATGACCCGAGTATGGCTTCACATGAAACTCCCTCAAGATAAGCTTCTTGAGATCACTACGATTCAACACGTAGATCTTGTCCCTAAAACTCACCAATCCATCTGCCATGAGATGGTAGTCTAGATTTTGATCACCTCTACATATACATGTACTTGTACTCTATTGTAACCTATGCATAATCTCCATGTACATGTCCTCCTGATGTCCTGCATGCAAAATCCTATCTTGTAACTCTCTCCCATAAGAGTTGATACTTTCTATATGATTCACCTTTACCTTCCTGTGAAGCATCAACAACATGGTTCTCCTTTCCCTTAATGTATCTAATATCGAATTCAAAATAACTAAGGGTAGCCAACCATATAAATTTCCTAGCATTTAGATTCAACTCATCAAGTGAGTATCTCAACCCACTTTGATCGTTCAACAATACAAATCTCCTGCCTAGAAGATAATGCCTCCCTATCTTCAAGGTGTGAATAATAGCCTCCAAATCAAGATCATGTGTCACGTAGTTCTGTTTGTGCTCATTCAACATCTTCGACTCATAGAAAATCACCTATCCCTCCTACATAATGACTACACCAAGTCCTCTTTTACATGCATTTGTACACACTACAAACACTTGATCCAAATCTGCAATCTTAAGGATTCGAGCGTTGGTCAACAATTGCTTTAGGTTATCAAAACTAGTTGCCCATTCTTTTGTCCATTCCAACTTCTTACCTTTCGTATGCAAGGAGGTCATTGGATATGAAATGTGTGAGAAGTTCCTGATGAACCTCCTATAGTAACCTACCGATCCCATGAATGATGTCACCTCATCCACATTCTTAATATTTTCCCACTCGAGGATGGCCCTTATCTTTTGTGGAACTATTGTTATGCCTTCCCTGGAAAGGACATGTACCAAGTAATGCATCTTTGTGTAAATGAGGCTGCACTTGCTAAGCTTGACATACAAATGATGATCTCTTAGCAATATCATCACTACCAATAAATTATTTTTATGCTTTTCCTCATTCCTGCAATATATCAATATGTCATCAATGAATATAATAAAAAACTTGTCGAAATAAGGACACAACACACTATTCATCAACCACATAAATGTAGCTAGGGCATTAATTAAACCGAAGGAACTACAACAAACTCATAATGGCCATACCTACTCTTGAACATAGTCTTATAGATATCCTCTTCCTTGATGCATACCTGATGGTATCTGTATCTCAAGTCGATCCTAGAGAACATTGTTTCTCCCTTCAACCGATCAAACAAATCATCAATCCTCGGTAATGGGTACCTGTTCTTGATCGTTACCTTATTCAACTTCATCTAATCAATGAAAAATCATAGAGTATCATATTTATTCTTTACGAAAAACATTGGTGCACTCCAAGGGATACACTTGGCATAATGTATCCCTTGTCAATCAATTCCTTTAACTACAATTTCAACTCTACTAGCTCTAGGGTACTCATCCTGTAAGGTGCCTTCGATGCTAGTGTTTCCCCTAGAACTAACTAAATAGAGAAATCTACTTCCCTATGAGGAGGTAACTCTCAAATCTCCGTGGGAAACACATCCTCATACTATTGCAATACATGGTACCTCTTGAAGATTTCGGCATCCTCAACATCTTTACCCTTGTCACTATATATATATGCACTACAAACATCACACAACCTTTTCTATAGCTATGCTTAGCCTGCATAGTTGTAACCATCGTCACTGATGTAGGCTTCTTCTTTCCTTGCAAAATTCTATTTGCCCCATTATCATCCAATCACTCAATGGCCTTGTCAATGAAATCCACTTTGGTCTTGTCAACGTACAACCAATCCATACCAAGAAGCATGTTATACAATCCCATTGGCAGTACATTCAAATGTGCTACTATAGGCATACCATTTAATTCAAATGCACAAATGGCTACCCAATTATGAACTTACTTCTTTCTACCTGTAGCCAACTGTACCAACTAAGATTATATATGCACTTATTTTCTCAAATCATACTTATCCACCAGGTCAAGATTAATATAACTATAACTAGATCCGAGATCAATCAAAATAGAAAAAACTTGACATAAATCTTACCATCCATCTCAATGATAAATGCCTAATGATTCTCATGCATGTTTTCCACAACTACGTAAATTCGAGGAATTCTATGACCAACATCCCCAATTGCATGTGCCTCTTGAGAAATATATATCTGGGGTCCACCACCCTCATATTATGGATAATTCCTCTTGTGATTATCGTTAATACATATCCAAAACTACAATGATGCTCTACCATTGCCTCTAGTTTGCGGCTCTTGATGTACCTTCTCAACTATAGTGAAATTATTTTAAGGGACTACATTTTCCTTTTCGCCTGAGTCTTTAGGTTTTCCTCACTTTGGTGGCCATTTTCCTTTAAATTTGTCATTTCCTTTCAAGTCACTCTTATGCTTAAATTTATGCTTTGATTGCTCATAATAATGTTTCAGCTTTTGGATGGCCTCCTCCAATGATCTAGGGTCATCTAACTTAATCCGGTCTCTGTATGCTACTGGCTATCCATTGATGAATCTTTGGACCTTGACCTTCTCCTCCTTGAGGTAAGGCACATATCTCAACATCTCTAGGAACCTACTACTATACTCATCATCTTTCATGGAACCCATCTGCAAATCATAAAATTCTTTATCCCATTCATCATAGTACCTTTCTCACAAGTAATTCTTTTTGAAGAACCTCTCAAACTCGTTCCAAGTCAAGTCATTCTCCGGAATACCTTTGACATTATTCACATATTCCCACCAAACATCTTCTTTACTTTTAATTCTAAAAGTGGCTATCCTTGCTTTCATGATCTTTGAATAATCATGAAACCTGAAGAACTTCCTCATACAGAACCATGCCTCTGCATCCTGTGACTTATTCATCTCTCCATCAAATGTAGGTGGATTTTCTTTCTTAAACTCATCCAGAAAGTACCGCTTGTCACTCCTCCTATAAGGATGACAATGCTGACGGTCATAATGCCTATCCAGACCAGAACTAGAATAGTACCTATGTTTACCACCCATCCTATCTAGAGTATCCAAGGACCTTCTATCACTAATTGTGTCCTCTCCATACAACTTGTACTCACCATGAGACTATTTGGCTTATGCCCCATTAGTCATGTCCTCCTACTCATGGTTGATCTAAAGGGGTACATGTTGGTGCAATTCTGAAAAGCTCTGAAGAATCACTGCAACTACCTCTGCTTGTTTCTTTTGTGCCTGTATGAGTTTTTCATTGTCTACCTTGCAAATCCTTGTCCCTACCTTTAAGATTCTCAGTGTCTCTACCAAATAAAAAGAGTGCCCAACATCACGCTTCTCATCTAATCCATAAGGAGAGTCTCAGGAACTATAGTCTACCATATGGATAGTCATATTTGATTTTATTTTTGCAACGTATATCATGTCAACTAAACCAAATCAAAATAAACCAACGTACCTTAGCATAATTTGGGGAGGATACCTTGTCTACAGGATCAACAAATCTGCGTGATACATGTGTAACATAATCACGACAACGTATAGAAATATAACACATAATCATGTAACGATATATCCATCATTCTAACTAGAGTCCATTTATCAATTCATGCCCATATCAACTACACATACCATGACTTCATGCATGAAAACAACCACCACATCACTATACACTTGACCACATGTGAACACTGACGTGCATAAACAACTTGTAACCAATCATACACTCATGATGACATACTTCACAAAAACAATATCCTCCTTCACACAGTGACATCACTATAACCATGACCAATACCATGCATATGCAACAAGCATATAGACCACAAGGATGATTAACATATGCGGAACTGAAATGAATGCATGACCAACACATGGCCCATCCAGTTCGAGGGGTGAACCATGCTCTGATACGACTCTATAATTCTCTCCTCTCACATCTATCCAAGTAACCAACCAACTGGGGTAAACATGTGATGATAAGTTACTATGATATGATTTGACCTCCTAAGTAACCTTAAGGAGGTGGAACTGAAGGAAGAACACCACACAAACCTTCCACATCAACAATAGGACTCCCAGGAACCATCCCAACAATCAAGTAACTAGCCATTGGGTCCCATTGATTTTTTAGACCATTAAACCCCCTGACGCTCCCTTGATATGGAAAAGAATGCGTCTAGAAGGATCTAGATGCTCCCACAACATGGGTATGCATGCATCTGGGGACTTTCCTGCCTAGTGTTGTGCCTGCATCTCTAGGATTTTAGCGATTTTTTCAAGCCCAAAGTCGAGGTCACTACTCATAACAAAATAAAAATTTCATAATTCATAAATTACATGAACAAGAGAATTAAAAATAAAAAACTGACTCGAGGACTAGGCCTGAGCATTCCCAACTAGGGCTGACATTATGTTAAACTCTTAGCATCAATGCAATCTACAAGAACTGAATACAATATAGAGAATAAATGACTCATAACTCATGTGGAGATTTACAATAAGGATCACCACCCTCTTCCCTTAACTGTTTTAACATCCATTAGGTCTTGCATGTATTAACCTTTTAGTTACAAGTAAATACATGAAATAGCCATTATAATAACCAATCATATAACCATGCTTATAACCAACATTTAAACCATGAAAATAGAAATGAGATAAAAACCATTAAAGACACATATTAAAAAGTAAAAAATAAAGAGAACTTGGCTTTTATTAAACATAGGACAAGCTAGCTAGGTTCGGGACTTCCACGTACCACCCAACCTAGACATGGTTGAACCAAATATTTCTTTCAGATAGTCACCCCGATGCCATATTCCAAGCATGAATGTGGGATATCATGGATAAAAAAATCCAAAAAATACCAAAGGATCCCAAGGTTAAACTACCTCCACCCTCCCCGAATCACGATCTCAACAAAACTAGCACGAAGCTCACAAAGCAAAACTGAGCTAGGAATGCCTTCAAAATCCATCACTATCCTTGAGGATTTTTCCATCTCCCTGTCTCTCTTGATTTATAGCAATCCACACCAGAGCACTAGGCCGTAAACTAAGACACCATTATCTTAGTCTTTACCACAATCATCACTCGATCACTAGGCCCTAAAACGAGACTCTGCCCTCAAGATTTATTGTGTATACCACCAAAACCAGTCAAGGGATTCCTAGGCATTTAGCAATTTTCCTAAGACCACCTTTGCCCCGAATTCAGAAACCATCCAGAAATTTCGAAGCTCAAAACTAAGAAAAGAATCCCATCACACAATGGCTATCTGGAAAAAGGCCAGGCAAGGATAAAAACCATTGTCAGAACCCAGAAAAACCATGCCACCGATAACAAGAGAACCATATACCAACATGGAAATCCACACATGTAGAAACCAAATGGGAAATCACACATCAAATATGTGTCCTACAAGTATTCCTACTAATGTTGCTTGATCCTGCTCTTCCTTGATTAATCTTTTATTGCCTTCATTTTCCTTGTCCTTCCTTTTCTTGCTTTTCCCTTCCTTGCTCCAAAGCTAGAAAAATCCAAGAAAAATCGAAGTGTCCAAGAGTGTGTGTGAGAGAGAGAATAATGAGAGAGCTACAAAACTTCAACTAACAAAAGCTACTAACTGATCCTCAGAATCCTTTTTATCAATTAGGCCTCGATTTTCTTCATTTTTCATTATTTTCCTTAATTTTCCTCATCATATGAAACCTATGACATTTCATCTTCCTTTTCCCCCATTTTCCTTGATTTTCATCAATAAATGTGGCAAAAATGCATTTTTCGTTTTTAATACATTAGCCATTTCCTTTGCCAATTTCCTTAGCGATAAACACATCGAGTTATGCCCACTATGATAAATTTTCCCAACATTAAACTTGGAAAAAGTGTCCCTTAATCATGGCCTTGTTTTTCCTTTATTAAATTTTATTACATGAACTTTTAACGAGGGGTTGTTACAAAATATTTGAGTACTATATATCTAGTTTAAATAAAGAGTAATTTAGAGACATAAACGATAACAAAAATTATTTGATGATATTTTAATGTCTGACATGCTCAATTATAACCATAATCAACAAAAAATGCACTTGTATTGACCCTGGCACCTTCCAATAATTTCTTTCATTGGATGAATAGGTTGTTTATGTTATATAATAAACTTTTGTTTGCTAACAGGGTGGTGCCTTTGTATTTCCTTAGGAAATTATGGGAAAAAATCATTTTAGGTACCCAAATCAATTACTTTTACATTGCATTATTTTAGAGGGTGGGTTGAGAGTTTGCACAAGATAGACAAAATTTCAAGTGTGACCTAGCACTAGGTCCTCATTATTTTTGTTGAAGGCCTAACACTCATTACCCAAAATCCTCCATTGAATGAGAATATACCTCACATATAGAAAAATATAGCTACTCTTTCTCACAAACTTGGGAAACATAGAAATTTTGTATTCTTATCCAATTAAGAGTGGGCCAAGGTCATGTTGGGGGAGGGCTGGACCTACAAATCCTACAATAGAGTCCATCCAGGAGAGGCCACATGCAACTTAACCTGATCACCATAGATGTTCAAGGTACGAGGAAACTTTTTATGGGACAATAATGGCTAGTAGACTTGAGAGTTATATGGATTTGGTTAGTATCTTAACCATCTATATCTTCTTTATTGTGTGTGTATGTCATCTAGGTGGATCTTTAAAGAAGTACCAGTGGCATGGTAAAAGTCTCAAAACTCAAAGTGGTGGAATTTTGATAAACTTAGCATGAGATCGAAGTGCTCGTCATTCTCATTCCAACGGTGTGAACAAAACTCAAATCTGAGTTCATACGAAGAAGTTAGAGCAAGTCAAATTTTATGTTTGACTTGAACAGGTGGCAAGAGGAGATGATGTGATAGACACTCTCAGAAAATGGGGAAGCGCCAAGAGGTAGGCTGCCATTGGTCCCACATATCATAGATCACAAGAGGAAGACGTCGCGGCTTGAAGAAAATAAGCCCCAAGCGAGTTATGGTTGCAATGCGATCAAATAGAAATCACCCATCGCAAAAATAAAATTGTTTCTAAGGCATCCCCCAAGAAGATCCTGATTGCGATTGTGATATCCCATATCGCGGATCGGAGGGGATCAAGTGTTACGAATCGACCCCCAGTAAAGTCTAGTTATGATGCAATATATCACAATCACATTTCAAAAAAGGGGCGCATTAATATGGTGTTCCAACCTCGGTTCTACACCTATTCTGATTTGCGATGAGGCCCGATATATATTATGAATTGTGTTTGAAAAGTCATCGGGTTTGCTGCTACCATAGGGTGCTTGATGTATGGGCTTTGGTCTGTACACCGGTGGAAAACGCCGATTGCGATTTGCAATGAAGCAAACTGCGTCAATGGATTATTCTATCATTCGAGGGTTAATGCTAAAATAGTTCGTGGAATATTTTTCTATGATTAACAGGGTTATTACCACGAACTATTCAAGGGCTCGAGAATCTCTGGCTAAAACAAAACCCACCTTCTAAAACTTTTCATTTGTTTGGAACTACCCTGAAATTGAGGAGCTAGCCACCAACATATATATATTGGACTATCTACATATGCAACGAGAGGAGACTGGCCTATAGTTCAGAATTGTATGCAGTATTAACCCGACCTAGAAGAAGGGGGTCAGAACCTCGCCTTGAGTAGCAGGGAGGTTCTGGGCAGGTGCAAACGACCCGATTATCTGAATTGGGTGTTCGCATAGGCATTTTTGCAAGATTTTTGACCAGGATTTCGGTGGTACTGTCTATTTCTTTCTAAAGCTGGGCTCTCCATTCTTTGTCTATCTTCTAGCTTGGAGGCATAAGGATTGTAGTTGAACGTTTCTTGTGCTTTTATCTCTTTGATGCCACTTAAGGAAAGAAGGCCTCCCCACTATTGAGTAGGGCCCGGAGACGTAGTCCAAATTGGTTGAACTTCGTAATCAAATCTTTGTGTCATGGTTTCTTGCTTATCATGCCATTTTTGCATTGTTTTATGTTCTTTTAAGTTCCATGGTTTATAAGCTATGTTTCATGTAATTTTGATACGTCTATAAGTAAAAGATTTTGGATCAGTATGTGTGTGTGTGTTTGTCTATTATTGTGCACTTTCTTTATATATCTAATTATATGTTATTTACAGTTGCTACGGCTATATATCACATCCTCAAATCTTGACAAATGCATCAATGTCAATTTATGATGTTGATGTAGCAATAGCTATGACATGCTCAGCTAGTGTATCACACACTCAAGTATTATGATCGCTTGAATATTTTTTCATATGTATCTATTCCATATTATATAATCTTTTAGTTTGAATGTTCTTTTAATTTGTGTATATAATTACAAAATTCATTTGATGTTTTCATATTGTGATGTCATTTGGTGAGGATCCATGCCCACCTACAATGGACATACTACCACTTTCCCAAGTATCATGTGTAAAATTAAATCTTGCTTAAATGTGATTTTGTTTATATTGTTTTTGTTAAGTAATTAAAATAATATAAATATTTACATAGGTTGGAACATTTCTTTATAGGTCTACAATATCACCCTCATACCCATCACCACCACCCACTATATACCCATCATTTTCCCCAAGCTATAGGGAAAGCACAATTGTTTTCCATGTTGCCCCCGCTATTCAGATATCATTTTACTCCCATAGGGTACTTAAATATTTAGTAAAACATGTGGGGGTTTATCACCACCCACCCCCATTCTATTTTCAATCTTATCCATTCATAATTACTACATCCATACACAATTCACAATCCCCCCTCAATTGTAGCGAAGATTGATTCATCTACCATGCTTTAATCCACCTAGCACCCACACATGCCCACAACAATCATCGAATGATGTTAATATAGTGGATCAAAAAACATATATTTCCTCTAAGTAGGTTATGTAGTTGAGTGCTCCACCTATTAGTGAATCTATGCCATTTCCTTGGACATTCATGCTGAGATCACTAGTAAATATTTATAT